>JARJEI010000083.1:0-277719 GCA_029955415.1 Lottia scabra | reverse complement strand
AAAAAATCAGCAATTTTGTCACAAAAAATGTTGGCTTGGTAATTGAAATTTTGGAGACACATTTATAATAGTATTGTGTGTCGGCTTTCAAAAAACTGAAAATCAAAAACATATACTTCACAAATTATGTGCTAAAATGTCATTTACGGCTTTCAAGTTTTGTGAAAGTCGATATTTGTACAATGAATCTCGAACAGTCCAAATTGTTTCGAGCAACAACGATACAGCTTGGATTGTAAATAGTAGTAGTCTTAATCTACCAGACCATAAAAGGGTGCACTTTCGACACTAAGAGTACCAGGACATTCAGAAACGCCTATAACTTAATGTACTAAAGAAATAAGAAAGCGATGCATTTTGCATTTCAAAGCCGGGAATTGAAAAACGAAATAATTGGGTAAAAAATCTTTTAAATATACATGTTTGGACAATCTAACCAAAACTGTGGTATCGTTATTTTTTTCAAACCTATTTAGGATTTAGGCTCATCTCCATATCTAAATTAATTTAATCATTTGTTGTTTCAGTTATGTCCTTTTGAAATTGACTTTTCTTGTACGTGTGGTTGTGTTAAGGCTGCATTTCCCCCTAGAATGTGAATTTTGTATAATCTTGTTAGGACTGTTTCGCTCAGTTTTGATAAGCAGTTTTGATTTTATATTTATAAAAAAAAAATATGAAATATGTTTCATCTTGTTTCAGTTTTATGCCTTTCAAACCGAACTATTTGTAGTCTTGATTCGGTTGTATTTATATCTTTAAATATGGATTATTTATAGTCTCTTTTCAGTTTTAAATATTTATAAAAATTAATTTATGTAGTCTTGAGGTGAAATGAAATTCAGTTTATTTGTAGTCCTGTTTCAGTCATGTCGTCTTCAAATTTAGTTTCATTCAATTATGTCCCCTTTGAAATTCAGTTTACATGTATATGTAGTCTTGGATCAGTACTAAGTATTTCATCGTGTCCTATACTTGAATCGTGTCATTGCTGGAAGTAAGGCAAAATATTTTTTTAAAAGAAAAGGTACCTCATGGACGCAACAGAATGCAGGTTATGGTAGGTTTCGTGCTATGTTAATTGTGTTTGTCTGAAGTGTCAAAATAAGAGTTATTACCCTTTAACCAAAGTAATTTAATGTTATCGTATAATGCAGAGGCTTTTCATACTAGGGATAAGGGGGTATTTTTTTTTAATTTTGGGGGATAATGATGAGTTATTTTTTATCTATTCTATCATGGACATGAGAAAGAAAATCAAAGAAAAACCCCCACGAACTATATATTGTTTGGATTTATTGGATTGGGTTCATACGAAACTTCGCGTCTTGCCTAGCTCCTTATTCCGATTGGTAGAATTTCTCTGTTGTTCAGAATGGATTGGGGTAGGTAAGGGAGTAACGTAAGCGATCGAGGATCCTAAAAGGGTAGCAGAAAGAAAAGGTTGTGAAAACCTTTGGCCTAATGTAAACACCTTTGCAAGATTGTTCCATAAAATGTACTTTTCAGAAAATTAAAACATTACAATTAGATATAAATATTTATTACAAATGATTACATAGAATAATCATAAAATGAACATAAATATTTCGTCAGAAATCTTTTTATCCTCTGACCAATGGGTCTGGACTCATTTCTGGGTGTCTTGTCAACCTCTGTGACATCTTTTTCTGAAATATAAAGAACATACTTAATTATCACCCACTGATACATGTATCTATATGCCTAATTACATTTTTAAACTTTAAATTCACCATATCAACATTAAAAAAACAAGCTTTCCCGAAATTTAATAGCAAGCAATAGAATATTGGATATTCAAAAACAAATTATGAAAAAGAAGATATCACTTGATTACTATTGCTATTTCAGGGACAATTCATTTTTAACTTTTTATGATTTATCTCTGCTTCAATCAGACATTTTAGCATAGTTTCATACCTCTGTCAGTCGTCAGATCAACTTCAGTATATCCATCATCTTCGCAAGCAACATCTTGAAGATCGAGCCGAAGTTCGGACTCTTCTACGACCACCATCCTTCTTCTAATCTGTGTATGCCGAACCCTTGGTTTGTTCGGCTGATTTGTACCGTATCCATTTATCATTTCATTAATAGGGATGAGTTTGGTTGATTTTCTTCGGTCATTTCCGGTTGATGTTGTTCCATGATGACTAGATGTATCTGCCTTGTCCTGTGCTTCTAATTCTAAGTCTGTATAACTTTCTATCCTCAAAGCTTTCAGCAGCTCCACTGTACGACTCGGGTCTGCAAAAAAAAAAAGATCAGCATAATTTATAACTTTTATATAGCAGAAGTTTTAAAATATATTCCAAATGTTTGTAACTTAAGGAAACATATTTTATAAAAAAAAATCGAAATAAAAAAAGAGCAGATGCAAATTGATCAAGATTCATTCATTCATTGAAAAAAAAGTACGTAAAATATTCCGATTTAGAAACAAAATACTGATCAATAAGATAAAAACCAAAATATATAATATATCTAGGTGACTCTTAAGTAAATAGACATTTCGGCAAAAAGCAATATTAATCAAAGATCATTTGAAAAACAATATATTATATACGATCCTAATTATATTAGGCCTATGTATATCTTGTTTGTGCTCGGAATGTGTTAAAAAAAGATTTCTTGAAAATTTTAACAATTTAGGCATCTTCTTAAGAATCTATGTTTGAATCTAATGTTATTCTAAAAAGCACAGTTATCTTTTAACTTTACAGAATTTATTCGAATAAGCTTATTTCAGTAATACAGTTTTGTAGATTTCGGTCTCAGATTTAGATCTATTAACGGGTAAATTTTAATAAAAATATTGAAATTATTCGACTAACCGTACGACTTGGGTACAACAAATCCATTCATTCTGAAGATTACTTCAGATCTGGTTCTATTCCGTTAATCTATTTAATAAAATTCTGATTTCCGTAAGAATTCCTGCTTAAAACCTCTTCGATTCTAAGGTAATGGCGTATTATGATGTTTTATCTTTATGACGTCATAGACGTTGCTTAAACTTACAACGGCTATTGTCTTTCTACTATTCACAATCAAAGGCGTGGATTTGTAAAAAAAATTGGTGGGGGACCAACCAACATGGGTTGTAGAATCCAAGTACGTACGCAACCCAAACATGTGGTCCTCGCCCTTGAGAAAAAAATGGAAAATGGCGCCAATTTCGTGCATTTTGACAAATATTTCCGGGTTTTGAGTTGATAATAGGGACTTCCTACTGATTTAGATTCTTCAAAAAATCTATTTTACTAATCAAGTTATGGGAGGGGGGAGGGACCAAGACCCTTTCGTCCCCCCCCCCACCCTTCTAAGTGCCCCCTAAATCCACGCCCTTGTTCACAATGGGATTAATATGTTTCTATCTATTTAGATTTGATCAATTTATATAATAATTTTAATAACTATGTTAAAAAATACACGTTTAGGTTTATGTTCAACACAATTTTCAAAGATTTGGTTGCAAATGCCAATGGCACGGTGTGATACATTTCTTGGTTATCAAATGCACAGCCGGATCAGTGCGGATTCGGTGGCAAGATGGTTTTGAAAAGTCGTTTATCAACTAAGTCGCAATCTTATAGACTGATTTTAAGTGAGTTTATAAAAAGTTTGAGAAAGTTACGTCTTCAAATTTATGACTGCTAGAAAAGTGGTTTTTGTTTTACAATGACAAAAAAAATATATTAAAAAAAACTAATGTTAACCAGAAAATTTACAAATCAAAGTTTTTAATCGTGAACATTTTGCATACCGCACCTTTGAATTGAGATTGTTTTCCTTGCCACAAAGATGTTGGTAATAAATTACCGAAAGCAAAAAAGTTAAACCAAAAGGCCAAATATGTTAAATTTTTGTCAAACACTGATTTTTCCACTTCGATTTCGAAGCATCTGAAGCAAATTCAAAACTATTCAACGTACCGTAAGTCTTCGGAACTACAAATCCATTCATTCTGTTAAAATAAACTCTGTTTCAACACAAAACGTATTTTTCTCCTGGTTTTCTCAACAGAAACTGTTAATGTGAGCAACCAATTTTTTCTTCTATTATGACTGATAGTCATTATGACGTCATAATGCTGAATTGATGCTTGCCTGAGTTTGAGCATAACGGTGGCGTTGAGATAAATGTTTTGAGGGGGGGGGGGGGGGGCATGAAAATGCTCAAATTTTGCTATTTTTAAGTGAAAATATGATAATAGTTTTCAGCCTGACCATTCTTTGGTGCATTGGATCTTTAATTTCAAAGGTTTCATTTCCTGTTTTTTTTTCTCTTTTTTCTAGTAATTCTGCTTGACATTCTACATGTAGGTCTGATTATATTTTTAGTCATATCATTGAAGACAAGTGAAGTAGTTCAAAGAATAATTTTGGAGCGAAATATCTTGTGTAATAAAAGCCTACCTAAGATTACTGTGGCTTCTCCAAAGCAACATACTTAATGAGTATACTACAACATCGAAGATCTTGTATTTCTCCCCACCTACCCATTTCTGTTGCCTTCTCGGAAAAATTATACGAGCAGTCCGGTGGCATAACTAGCCTTTTTCATTTGAAAGGGCCTATCTGCGCTGACTCCTAGTTATTTCATTTTTATACGCCCTCATCTCTCTAATAGTAGGCTACGTAAATTGTCCGTCCGTCCGTAAACATTTTCTCGTTAACGCTCTAAAAACTAAAGTTTTTGACGGAATTTGATGAAATTTGATATGTGTATACATATTCATAAAACGAGGATCAAGTTCGAATTTGAGCTATTTTCGATCGTTAGAAGCAGAGTTATTGCCCTTGCCTCTTACTCTCTTAGTTTTCAACCGATTTTGATGAAACTTAACATGGATGTTATTGGACCTAAATCGAAAGGTTTGAGAAAGTTTCGTTTATTCCTGATTAAAATTAAAGCTTTTTCAAGATTTAGGTCTCTTTCATCAGTTTTGAGGAGTTATCGCCCTTTAACCTCTATACAGTAAATGCTTCTATCAACATCAATTGCTTGTAAATGCACTAAAAAACTAGAATTTTTGATGGAATCAAATGAAATTCGGTATGTATATTCAGAAAACAAAGATCAAATTCGAATTTGAGCTATTTTCGACCGTTAGAAGCAGATTTATTGCCCTTGCCCCAAAGTCTTGAATATGCTATTACTATCTTAGTTTTCAACCAATTTTGATGAAACTTAAAATGGATGTTATTGGACCTAAATCAAAAGGTTTAAGAAAGTTAAGTTTACTCCTGATTAATTTAAGGATTTTTCGTTGGGCGTATATGGCTGTGGTCCACTATCTTCTTTCACAGGGATTCCACTAGAGCAATTAAAATTTCAGTGACTTTTTTTTAAGGCTCTAACCTACTTTACCCAAGCCAGAAGAGTGCTAAGATAAAAAAGAATGAATAAATAAACACTTCCTTGAAAGGTGTTTAGATTTCCCATATCTATTAATAGAAAATTGTAGGCGGAAAACTTCACGACTTTCTAAACTATATCATTTTTTATAGAAGACTTCAGACCACCATGTTTTCTTATCGTCTACTCAGAGTTTATAATAATATTTTATATAGACACATGTAATCTAATCATCTACTAGCTTTATATTTAAATAAAATTATACATTTGAATTAAAAACAAATACATAGAAGACTACGGGTTTCTTTTGCCCCAAAAATTGGTTTTAATCAAATTGAAAGTCAACATTTTCAAAAGCAGTGGCCAGATTTTTTTCCCCTCAGAGAAATCTCGATCGCTTTGCAGTTGATCAATGTTGCAATTATTTTAACTTAGCTTTGCCGTCGTCCATTTCTTCTTAATTATTGACGGTTCTGATCGGAAACGGCATTGCAACTTAGGTGCGATCAAAGAAGAATATAAGGTAACTTACTGTTTTGAGAGCTCTATTAATTGGCATTAAAAAAAAACTTATCAATGATACAAACCACGGCACCGTAATTTTCTGATCGTCAAAAAGACCTACGACCTTGATATGCTTGATATGCCCACGCATATTCTGATCCGAGTTTCCCATGATGTAAAGACCTGTGGAGTGAATCGACGGCGCCTCGCGGGGTGGGGATCACTCGCCATCTCGAGATCTGAGTATTTTGTTTAATATCAGAAAATATCTTAAGAAAACTAATTTTAACTGTAAAAAACATGCAATGTTTGGAAATACGTCAAAAATATGGCGCCTTACTGCAGAATGGAAAGTCTACCGGCTTATCACGATGACCGAATGACATGCCTTGAAGATTGGAAGTGTAAAAAATGGCGATATTAAATAAACAAAAACGAAGAAATATCTGAATTTAATACAGTATTATTTTTGTTATTAAGTAGTATAACAGTATTTCTCAGCAGTGGTTTAACAGTCAAGCGTCATTCAACAAACATTTCCATTTCAAAATCATTTTCAAAGATTTTCCATTCAGACTTTATTTCAAATCTAATGTCAAGATAAGTTTTTATGATATTCATTTGTGAATGAAACGGAGACCCAGACTTTCTCAATCTAAATCTAATGACCTTCATTATCCTTCAGAGGTGTCAGAGGCCTCCCCATTACAGATAGTGAGAAAGTAACACTTCTAGATGACACAAAAGAGCAATATATGCATAACGCGCACATGAAAATATTAATGAAAAAAATGGCATGATGCGTGTGAAATTTTTTTTTTTCCACTTTATTTCATTTAAAAACAACCCCATGATGATCACCAAGTTTACGTTTATACTTGCTCTGTCAGAAGAAAAAAATGCAACTTTAAAGCTTGTCTGGACCTATCTTAGTTTTCACTGACCTTACAAAAAAAAAACCTCAGATCAACTGTCATCAAGTTATTGTTAGAATGTTCAAACTTTAATCAAAGTCATTCTAATTCAACAAAACCTTGAAATAAAATCTGAGAAAAATATTTGAACATATCGAATAAGTAACCAGAGCAGAAGTGAGACCATTAAAAATCAAGATGGCGTCCTAATTAGGCGCCAAGAAACGTGATTTCATGCTGGATGAATGACGAAAACATACCTATTATATCATTGTTAAAATATCAGGTTAATGGTTTAGCTATTTCATATTTTATATCATTTTAATTTTCTTTACATACCTCGACATACAGTTAAAACCTTCGATATTTGATTCACCTTATTAGGTCACCATGAATCGTGCTTCGACAATGGGTTTTGACCGCCATATTGTTTACTAACGTTTTATCGTAGCCGATTAAAATGACTTAAAAGACTAATTATGAAGATTCGAGATTTTGATATTTAATACTAGAAATATGTATTATATTGTTATTGACAGATGTGATATTTTAAAGGTGCATAACTAGAAAAATGAAATTTTATCTATATGCATGATATTATACAAAACGCCTCATTACCTTAACCCCCTCTTTTACCCTTTTTTCAAAATTTACTGACAAGACATCCCCGACCTGCATCACTGACATTGGAAAACCGCATGAAAACCCCTCGTAATTATTTGGTCCCTTCATTTCTTCGGTAGGTTAATTCATAGAAATGTAATAGCAGTTAATTTCAAAAAATAATATTGAAGTCTATTGTTCATTATCTTTATTAATAATTATTGAAAATAACTTAATAAGATAATTTCAGACGGATCGCAATTTTTAATAGCATATAGTAGTCGAATGATATTCTCTTTTGACATCTGACACTGCGCGTGACTCTACATAATTGGTCGATATATTTCCCGCCTTTTTTCGTCCATTTAAACCCAGTGGTGTGTATCAGCAAATATATTAATTGAAGTTGGCTCTATATTAATCGGGTTATGATAAAACTTGCCGAAAGGGGGTCATGTCATCAGATGACATCAGTTGACTGTTTATAGTCCCTTTGGGTGCTTTAGTGGATGTTTTACAATCTAATTGACAAGGGTGGTAGGAGGAATGATACTACAGTATTAGCGAGTTTATAAAATGCATTTTTACCGAAATGAATCAATTGTATACTATATACTCGAACTAAACGATATAGGGTTATATAGAAATCCTAAAAGTTCCGCTCAATATATTACGATTGTGAGGGAATCATGCCCCCCCCCCCCCCCCCCCCCCCCCCACACACACACACTTTTTGGCACGTCAACTTTTTCCACCTCGCAATTTCTTGGAAGCGTTGCAGGAACTTTTTTTTAAGATTTTCAACTGCATACAGATAGCAGCGTACTAGCCATTATGGTTGAGATTTTAAGGCAGATACGATAATTTGATTTATTCTCAGTGGACAATATTGTTAAAATAAAATAAAAACTTTCACGATTCTTCACGATTGTATTAAAATCTTTTTGAATTTGACACGAACAGAAAATTGGAAACATTTATAGTTTAAAATGGCTTTAAATGGTTTAATATTCCAATTCTATTTATCAAAATAAATACAAACCTACAATTGTTCAGTCTTCTCACGACTGTAGTGTAATTCATCTTTTTTAAATATGCTTCATTCAACTTTAATGGAACATGTAAAAAGAACTAATGCGAGTCTGGCGTCAGATATGGTAGTTCTAATATATTCAAATATTAAATAATTTAAACAGATATTAGTGATGTGAAATCTTGGCATCGTTTTTCGGTACGAAGTGGGTGTATACCCTGCAGTTTTCTTCTTTAATAATTATTTTCTAAACCGGTTTACCCCGTCAGCGTCTGACACGGAGAAGGTTCCGACAATAAACCTAACTCCATGGTGCTACAGACTGTTTATTACATAACAGTGGCATAAGGGAGCTTTCATTCATTTCACACTGCAAGACGTTACATGCTTTTGAAATGTTTCTATTCGGTTATATTAAATATTATGATGTTTTCTTTAGCTGTACTATCATCGGGCTGATTAACAGCAATGCTGCAAACCGCAAGTCGATATCTCCATGATTGGTATGGAAGTTATGGGATATTGCCCAAAAGGGTCACTTTTTGGTACTTTCTGGCAAAAAATCTAAATGCTCCAATTTCATTTGCATTTTTCAGACTCGGAAGGGAGTACTGAGTCAAAAAAAAACATTGAATTGAATCGGTTTTTAAGACAAAAAAAAAAGGACAAAATTTTATTGCTTACTCTTCCTAACTTTTGTCATTGTCATTTTATGATAGAAAAATACATATTATTTATTATTTTAAATGATACAAGCAACACTTGTCGAACATTCGTTAAGCAGATTTGATCAAGCGAATAGTAAACATTGAGCAGAAGATTTAATTTTATTCAGTGTCAGTCTAATCTCATGGTGTGTTGTTTTCTTGTTTTTCATCAAGTACATAATATACCCCGTGTGGTCATCGCGTTTAGCTTAAAGTGACATTCTTGTTATATATGCCTAATTTCTCGATATATAATGAACTTGTATCAATTAAGACTATTAATGCAGGTCTATATATTACATTATCTTCAATTATCTCAACTTATCTGTCAGCGTGGTTGGTTTTAGTCTCGTTCATCAGTCACTTCTGTATTGTGAAGGATTTCATTAGGAATGGATGTTGATCATAAAGGAAAGAAACAACCGTTCTGAACAAGAATCACAGCTACCATCTGGACCTTGGACAAAACTGTAGGAAAGTTGTTTTCTAAGATATCAGTACCCATTTATACAGCTGGGTCGACTGGAAATTTGTGAATTCTTTTTTCTTCAAGAATAGAATCCATGGCTAAAGTGCTATACAATTTTTGTCGATGCTACAAGGCAAATGACTTCCCATCCATTCTTGCATCATTCTGCACATTATTTTTCACAACTATGTGTGTTAATGAGTACGGACAATCACCATGCAAGGCACAAGGAGGGAAATTTTGCCTGGACAGAGGCATTAGCATACATTTTTGATTTCTTTAAATGTACAGTCTGTAGCACACTAGGTCTGGGTTTAGTGTCCCATTCGAACGACTGGACGCAGTCTGTGTGATAGTACTCCTATTAGAAATAAATTGATAACTCAGCCCTCAGTTGACATAATAAGGCTGGCAAGTGAGACTATCAAACGAAATGAAAATGTGATATATCTTTCATTTATCAATGTCGAATATGTTACACCCTGTCGTGGCTTGTGTGACATTCTATCAAAGAACTCATATCTGATCAAATATTATGTTCTCAAAAACTGTTAAACTCTTAATACACATGATTCCTTACATAAATGTCTACTTTAATTCTACGAAATTCTTCGACGTAACATAAAAAATGTCGTTCTAGCTATATGATGAATTTGACGATTTTTTTTTTGTAGAAGTTTGAAATAATTCATAGCATGAAACATGTTATTATAAAATAAATAATAACTTTGAAAATTTGAAAGGAATTTGTGGGTGTTCTCTCTCTGCGAATTGTAATTTTTATGCTAGATAATACGAATCTATTCCAACTACAATTTTGAATTTCTGAATAAGGAATTTTAGACAGTATAAAATGCTTTTTGGCTCTTTTTTCCAACAAAGGTCCTCAATCATCACCCAGTGAAACAAGTCTACTGAGTACTTCCATTAAATATTTTCACTGAAATTTCCAACAAATCCAATGATCTAGGTTGTTTCTCTTAAAGCGTAAAAAAGCAACTCTTTTGATAACATCCTGCATAGGCTACATTAATGTAAGCAAAGGGGGTGGGGATTCTAGCATTTTGTTTATATCTTTGTAAATAGAAGACATTATTATAATTATTCCGATTTGAAGAACAGAAGAACTAGATTTTGCTGTACCACAAAATTATATTCAAATAATTTCTAGCTCGGTTATATTTTCTGAGAGATTTCGTAATTGTTATATAAGTATATTTCATGCATTAATAAATAACTAGTGACAAAATCACATTTTATGTTGTTGTGTTCATCATTCGCAACATATTTGCGTTCTTGAACGTTGTGTGTGTTCTTGGATCAAAAAAAAAAAGAAAAGTAAAAAGTTGACTTTGGTATGACAAGGTCGCCAACCTTTATAGAGATGACGAATGACTTTTTAAAAATTATCTTAAAGACATCACCACAAGGCTAACAGTAGACATGCACCACAGCGCCAAAATAAATGAGAAAAGTTTTTAAATTTGACTTTAGCTGTGATAGGCTGTGAATGAAGTAGAACTTCACCTTTCAAATTGGTTTATCAGTGGTAAAAGGTCTCCTATCTCATGCTCTGTAATAGGAGACTATATTTTGAATGGCGACGACACACATATGGCTTTGAAAAAATACCTGCAGTGAACCTTTTCTACTAAAACGAAACGTCACATGGAAAATTTAAAAAAAATGAAGCGTTACTGTCCAGAAGTGTACTATATTGGTTACTGCAAATTTTTTGCAAATACGTAAATGAAGAACTATTCCGTTAATCAAAAATCTCGTCCAGAGCAGGACAAAACAGAGAGAGAATAAATTATATAGCAGTGAACTTCCCATACGAGAGGGTCATAAGGTGTTTCCATCTCTGCAGATATCATAAACTCTGTCTAATTCAAATTAGATAACCATTTTGTTATCTTAAGCGATTTATACACTGTAAAACATTTCTGTAAAATCACGTAGAATTGTCTGTTAAAACGTAACAGAAATGATCTGTAATTTGGATTACATTTTTATCAATGTATTTTTACAGAGAAAAATCTGTATTTTGAATAAATTACAGAAATATGACTGTATAATTACAGAAATAAAACATTTGATTCAGTAATGTTAGTTACGTAAACTACTTTAGACGTGTTTGTGTTAATCTTTTAAAAATATGGTTGAATTATGTCAACTAGAAGTAAAGCTTCAAATATTACGTAATCCAATAGCAAAATACACAAATGTTGCTTAAATGCCATGTCCTATTATTACATTTATCAAAATGCGTGTCCAAGTTTTATACTATCGTCAAAGTCAAAGGCATGCTGGGATTGACCTTCCTGACGTGAAGACTTACATTATTTTAAGTTTATTCTTTTACCATAATAATAAATGTAACAAACACCAACGTCTTGTATTTTAAGGTAAGATATTGTTTATTATCATAGAAGCGAATCTTAGTGTAACTGGTGTGTCACTCTATGAGGATTTGATTGTTTTCATCCATTACAACACAGTTTATTTTTCTTTCAAAGACCGCGAAATTGTTGGGGAATCCCCTGCGCTCACTGGATGACATTTTTAAAATTTTGGATTTTTGTTATTGTTTGATCATTACCAAATAGCTGGTTAAACACTATTTTAATTTTAGGTATCCCCACAAATCGTCTTTATTTTACAACCGAGGGGAATCGAAATGGATGAAGACAGACTAGGAGTAAGGTCTATTACTATGACAAGTCCAATGATGAATGAAGAAGTGAAGTGAGCAGATCTACAATATGGTGATGTTAAATAAGAAATTGTTTAACATGATTGATAGACATAGAAAATATTCACGAAGAAATAGATAAAGCCTACATGATGGTGAGTTAAGTGAATTTTTTTTTTTATAATTTGCACCCCAAACAAGACAAAATAAGCTAGTAATTTATTGGCATTGGCATTATTTTTTATATTTTTCTGAGAAATCCTTTTTGAAACACTCAACTCAATCAAGTTTCACACCCTACAGCAGCCTACATTCATCACCTGACTAGACCTAATACTTAGTGATAATGATGCTGATTTAGCCAGTAAGAGGAA
The DNA here is from genome assembly GCA_029955415.1 of Lottia scabra. Classification (NCBI taxonomy): domain Eukaryota; kingdom Metazoa; phylum Mollusca; class Gastropoda; family Lottiidae; genus Lottia; species Lottia scabra. Next base: position 265,038 of record JARJEI010000083.1, on the reverse strand, counting down.
AGCATACTGTAAGGTGTTAAAACTTTGCTAATAGTGTATTTACATGATTTCTTTAGTCTGCAACTAGTAACCAATGGCTGTCTAAGTGTTATGTACTTATTATAAGGAAAGCCAGGCATTCTAAATGAATGATAACTCAAAAAAGATCAATTATCATTTAAATAGGTTAAGCTATTGATGATTTCTAAGTTACTTTTTTATATGAATAATGTGAATAAGTTATCTATGTTTCAGAATATTGTGATAGTACCTAAAATGTGCCAACTATTTTTAGTAAGCATGCCTTTCTGTATTTTATTTAAAAATTGAAATCAGCAATTTTTTAGTCTAGAAAACTTATGGCCCTCTGTCCAGTTTGAACGCAACGAAGTAAAGATCATGGATTTGTATTAGGAACTTTTAAGTTGATGTTTGCTTTAAACTAGTGTGTTGTTAATAAGAATTCCATGTATTTTCAGATGAATGCAGGATTAGTTATATGGTTAATAGCACTGTACACCTAAATTGTTTTTTCTACATATATCGTGTAATTTAAGAAGAATTTCCGCACTCACATGGTGAATGCGATGAGATTTTTGGTATTTTTCATTGTTTAATCATTACCAAAAAGCTTGAAAATCAATATTTTAACTGTGTTAAGTTTGGAATTGTTTCTAAAGGACTATAATAAGTTGACCAACCTTTCAAGTGTATAATAATATGAATGACATTCTTAACACTAAATGTTTTTTATCGAGTTTTGTTTGGAAATTGTAAATGAACTTAAAAAAGTTTAACAAAGTGAATTATTAAAAAATGTTGAAGATTGAGTTTGTTTACATTTTATTGCACTAATAATTGTATTTTAATGTCATGTTCTATCATATATTTTTATGATCAAGGCAGAGAAGAAATTAATTTATAGATAGTTATATAGTTTGACATATTACATTTTCCCTGTAAATTAACGTTTTTTCTGTCATTTAACATCTAATTACAGACAATTGTCTGGCAGCTAGGTTGCCAGAGGAAAATCCGTAAAACTACATTTATTCTGTAAAAAAACTGACCTGTAAATTTACAGATATCCGTAATTTTAACGGATTTTTCTCTGGCAACCTAGCTGCCAGACAATTGTCCGTAATTTTTACAGAAAATGATTTGCAGTGTACCAATGCCGTATTCACCAATATCACTGCTTATCATTGAAAAAGAGATCTAATTTTAAAACGATTATAATGGACAACAACACTTGGGGGCCTCGGTTCATTGTCCCATCCGATTGACTACAGGTTTTTTTTTTAACTCAACTCTTTCGCTTTGCATCGCTAGCAAAACTTCTTGGATCAAATCTCAGACAAATAGAAAATTAAACAACACCGTTCATGTTCATATCCTTTAAATTAATGATGGGCATTGATAAACATTCTCTACTTTAACATTCCCTGACTTCATATTTTTTACATTTCTATCAAACTTTGACATCATCAAAATATTTCTTTCTAGAATCACACTTTAAATAATCTATTAAATATCAGTTTACATATTTCAAGATACAGAATGACCAAACGAAACCGAAGACCAAACACATGTTAACCACTTACATTTCAAAAGAACTTACAAGTCGTAAAAACGATGGTTTTCGAGACCACTTGATCTCGAATAAATGCTGTCTTTGTGAGAAAATTAAATTGTGGTCATTTGGTCAAGATGGATGGAGCTTTAAACCTCTAATGACCACAGATTCCTTGACCACTCGTTAACTAAATGTTAATTAAAACGTCTTGTTAATGAGTCTGAGATATCTTAATACGACTATGTCTTTCAGTAGTCAAGGTTAATACATAGGGGAAATGGTGATATATTGGTACCGTATTTACTAGTATTTTAGTCTTTCTCTCAGTGGTCTATCTGCTATATGTCATCGTTTGATGTTGACATATAGTCCGTGGCAGTTATGACAGTGTGGACACGTTTTTAGATAATTTCACCAATTTTAAGGCACTCCCTTCCACAAAATCATGGCATATTCAAGTTTTATGTATATTATAACCGACATTAAAAATTGCACTACATACAGGTTTTACTATAATGCTATAATTTACCGTTAAATAAACATAGAAAAATTTATTTATTAAGTTCGTACTTTAATGTCTTATTTGTAAATTCAATGTTTTCCGACAAACTATGCAGAGCAGACACGATTTAGTGAACCGTGCTGTAGGGTAGAATCTGTTCCGTGTCATTCAACTGCCTTGTCTGAAAAAGCATTTTCGGAGTACTAGAAATGCACTCCAAATTTACCTTTTTTAAGTACTAAGGCGACTTTTAGACAAAAATTGAGTAAGCATGAAGTTTAAAACATTCTAGCAAAACATTACAAATAAAAAATTCAAATATGTGTCATTTTTCACGAATAAAATATGAACATTTGAATGTATTGTGTCAGAATAAAATCTAATAGCATTGATGATAACTTCTGTAAAGTTGCATTATAAACATTATAACAATCAGTACCACTCCCACTTCAATACGATAATTACAACAACTGATAAATGCTCTTGGGAGCCATCTAAGCTTACCACATTATGAACCAATTTTTAAAGAAACAGAAATTACCTGATACTTACACACATTCTTTTAAGAAAAATAAAAGTGTTTATACCTATGTGAATAGAATTTACAAGTAGATGTGTTCTTATAATGACGCAGAAATATTAAAATGACATGGAGAATTACCAGTCGATCAAGAACGTCAAGAGTCTTTTTTTTTTTTTTTGCTTATCCGGTATCCGGACTGTCCCTACATGGATACTCATGATTGGCTAAAATTCTTTATTATATTGAATGAGTATAAATGTATGATGATATGATCACGGATAATTTGTTAAAAACACATATTAACAAATAGTTTGCTAAAATTTAAAAATAATGAAACCCATCTTTAAAACATTACGTATAGGACAATATTTTTTATAACTGAAACAGCTGATAGAACTTCATTATGACTTTTATCTAAGAATTCAAAACGATTGAAATCGAAATCGATTGCAATCCTTTATATAGAAAATAGTGCTGCTCTTTAGCTTTTTAAAGCATGTTATACAATTCGAAATGACTATTTCGACGATATTTGTAATGATATTTACTGAAAGCCTTTTTGAACAAAAGTACTTCAGAATTTGCAAAAATATTAAATTACCAAAATGTCATTGTTGAAAATTCAATTTGCAAATCAGCAAAAACTAATATTGGGAGGGGCCAATCGGTTTTCCCACTAACCCAGAAAAAAAATACATTTATAAATATTGTATTGATTTATGACAGTAAAAAGACGAACAGAATTGATAGAGTAGAAATTGGCGTAAAGAAGGCAAATAAGAGTAAATCAAATAAGTATATATTAATACATCATCATTTTTGTAAAAACATTACGTATTGATAGGCTCATTCAGTTCACTTTCTTATAGGACGAACCGCAATTTTCTTAAAGGCTGATAACCTTGAACTATCATTTAAAGAAAATTCTGTTAATTCCGTATACTTCACTATACATTCTTCCAAACAATAGCATCTTATTCTGTCAGAAAAGCAACCTCCAACCCTGTCAAAAAGCAGCATCAAGGCAACCCTATAAAAAACTATAAATACATTCTGTCAGACACAGTGGCGTAGCAAGGTTTACAAATTTGGGCGAAATCGTTGAGTGTCTAAACTACGCCACTGCTTAAGCAACAACAAATTGTGTCCAAAAAAGCAACATCTCCAGAAAAGAATTTAGAAAAAAAAAATTGTTCTGCGTCAAAACAAAATTTACCTCTATCAAAAACAAAGTAAATTTTATCCTGTCAAAAGAAACATATTATTCTGTGACAAAATTTCGTTCTGTCAAAACAAAATTTTATTCTGTCACAAATTTTTTTTATCCTGTCAAAACGAAATTTTATCCTGTCAAGCACAACATTTTATTTTGTCAAGAACAACATTTTATCCTGTCTAAAAACAACATTTCATTCTGTCGAAAAACAACCTTTTAATCTATAAGATGCTTATTTTCTGTGGAACAGATATCTGTTAAGCATATTTTCTGTGGAACAGATATCTGTTAAGCATATTTTCTGTGGAACAGATATCTGTTAAGCATATTTTCTGTGGAACAGATATCTGATAAGCTATCACAGAAAATATCTAATGGAAAATGAAAGCACGCATGTGTCCCCTCCAACCTGCTGCACTGGAACAGTTTTCACAAATAAGAAAAAATCCGAAAAAAGAGTCTGACTACAGTCTATATTGTCTATTTCTAGAACACTGACGTAACCATGTATTTTCATGAACGTTTTAAGACCAGGACAGACAAGGCTATTGTAATCCGAAAACATGACTATTTGAAAATCCTGTCCAACTTTACTTTGGTTTTTAAAAGTTATTTGAAACAATAATTATAAAATCACACGACATTCTCTGACAGATCTCATTTATTAGCATTACAAATGACTGTGGTATTTTTTATTTATAATCTAAGTACTTTTGTACGGGAACTGTACAAATGATAAAACTTTAGTTCTTTAAAGGGATTGTAAAGTGATTTTCTAAACTTATGTGTATCGGGGACACTGATAGCATTCCATTCCAATTTCCATTCCGACGTCTGTGGTTCTTGCAATTCCACTAAAACTAACGCGTTTTGTGACGTCACTGACACAGATCTATCGGAAGCTACTATTGATATCTATGCTGTCAGTGACGTGACGTCATAAAACGCGTAATACAAATTAAATTTTGAGTGTTTGATATTCCCCATAATGTGCATATCCGTAGTACATCCGTTAAATGTTATACAATATAATCAAGATAACTGCCATATTAGATAATATTATTATGATATCTTCCGATGTCTAATTTGATAATGGTTTTCATTCTCAACAGTGTCAAAGTCGAAACTTGAGGCATTTAACACTTTTTGGTTGAAATTTAACAAAATAATGTTAGTATATTATGCTATAAATCAATTTGACAAAAACCAACTAAATTCAATTTAGTATTAGAAAATGTACTAAATCATCGGAAAATAGATCATAGTGTTCACGATCATACAGATCAGTCATATTATGTTAGTTGAAAAATAAAGGTGGTTTTTGTGTCCTTGTACCTAAACCAACCAGGATTGGTCATGTATGTTATATAAATCTCATTAAATTAGATCATAAATAATAAGTTACTTCATTAATAGCTTACTGGACTTATATCCTTTATTTCTGTACGAGGTACTCAACGTTTCAAAAAATTAGCTTTTTGTTTCATGAATTTGCTTATACAATGTATAATGTCACAATAATTGCCTAAAGGAATAAAAACGTATCCAATATAAGTATATTTTCACAGTTTTTTGCATAGGCATTTCGGTGCAGAATGTTGCACAAGTTGTCCAGAGTTATCTTGAAACACTAAAAGCAAATTCGAAAATCACATCAAAAAAAAACTAAAGGGCCATTCTGCTTTTCGCAAAACGTTTTCATTACCAAAAACGAGTTAAACGGGGAGTACATTTTAAACTAGTTTTGGTGTTCAGACTTTAAAATTGCTCGATATCTCGATTAAAACCCATAGAGGACATATTTCTCTTCATTAGGCAGTTGTTAAAACTTTCAGATACGTTAAAGGGCACATATCTCTAGGTTATGCTGTATAGTTTTCACAAATTTTAACAAAAAACAAATCTATCTTAAAAAAAAGAGAACTGTACCTTTAAATAAAATGTGTATTAAAATACATCATAGCGTTTCAGAAAACAACAGTAACAAGCATAATCTATTTCCTTAATCTTCAAATAGATCATTGTTTTTAATAAATTTGTTAAAGGGAATGTAAAGAGGCTTTTTAAATTTAGTAAATCAGATGCGTCTGTGGTGCAGCAATACCGAAGAGGTCCGATTGGAAATTGGAAGGTTGCAAATTGTGTTTCCGATACAATTTAGATGACTTATTACAATCCGTTTAAGAGTGACGCCAATAGAGTGATCTGTATTAAAGCATCATCTCGGGTCGGTCGTTGAGACATATAAAATTAAAAAGAATTCAAGCAACTGCGATCAATTTGATTGTGACAGGTTTCGACAGCTCTGGACCACGAATCTTAAAGAAATTCGAGTTGCTACAAAAAAAAAAACAATTTATATTTCAGTCGTTCCCGGAAGGACACTAACAGGAATCTAAAATCCCATTGATTTCAAATTCTGCAGGTCGCAGGTAGCACTTTACTTTGCTACTATATGCCAGAGCATAGTTTTCAAAACCATCGAAGGTTATGTATTCTCTTTAACATATCCATCATCATTACACTGAATACAATGACAGCTATAAGGTGAATTGAAAAAACAAATGATATTCTTAGACCTGTGTTATCATGAATTAAGACATTCTTCAATTGGGCGTTCTATTTACTTCTATTTCTGGTTAATCACTTGCTCAATAGAATAGCTGGTTTCTTGGTTGTTTTGTGACTATCAAAATTAATAATTATTTATTAAAATCAATAAAACGAATTTATCGCTGAATGTTAGAAGTCAAAATAAGGTTTATTAAGTTATGAAGCCGTTTATGTCAAAAATAATAATATTTCATTTTTATTGGACAATTAAACGACTTTTTTCAAATTATGATCAAATAAAACTATTTCTACAACAGAACACGTGAAACAGAACACGTGAATTGCCTTTGCGTTGAATAGACAAACACTTATTTTAAACAAATTTTAAATATCAGGACACATTAATTTGGCAAATGGTGTATAAGAATCATAAAAAATTGCTATTGTTAATAATCGCCGTTTTGCTTATGGAAAAAGAACCATAAAGCATGATGTTAACATGTTAGAGATGGTGTTAGTTAGTGTTCTAGTGTTAAAATACTTGATGTAGTGCCGATACAGGTTGATATATGATTTATAACCAACAGGTGTTAATGACTTACTACCTATCTTTAATATAACGTAAACCAATTTTCCCCACTATTGTTATACATTTATTATTTTATGAAGGTCTGTGTTGCATAATATGCATTCCATCCCACTCCCTCTTTTGACCTAATCCTAAGGGTAATTGAACCGAAGAGACACAATTGAATTTTAACATACTTTTGCACGAAATTAAATTATTGAAATGATGCATTTGGCAGAATAAAAGTATACTATAAGTTTTTTTAAAATCAAACCTGATTTTGATGTTCTAATTGACAATAATATTGAAACCATAAAACATAGTGTTAACAAGTTAGAGATGGTGTTAGTTAGTGTTCTAGTGTTAAAATACTTGATGTAGTGCCGATACAGGTTGATATATGATTTATAACCTGCTAGTGTTAAAATACTTGATGTAGTGCCGATACAGGTTGATATACTATTTATAACCTGCTAGTGTTAATGAAATGCTACTGTTTGTCAATAAAATAAAAACCAAATCCAATTAATTTTCCCAATTTATATTTGATTCCTTCTTATATCAGTCCGTTCATATACCGCTCTAGCATAATCCCCAATGTATACACCACCCCTTGAAAATTAATCCATTATAGGTTACAATGGTAAAGGTACCAGCAAGAGACGTTGCAATAGGAACATTTTAATTTTACCTTATAAATGTGTATTAAATTCAGCGGAAGTGTTCCAAAAATTCGATTTTCATATATTCACGAACTTAAATTATTGATCCGATACAATTTTGCAGTATAATGCTATACTGTAATTCGACATCATTAACAAAATTAAATGTCTAGAAATCATAATCCTGATTTTTCTTTATGCACTATGATGTTCTAATTAGCAATAATAAAGAACCATAAAGCATGGTGTTAACAAGTTAGAGATGGTGTTAGTTAGTGTTCTAGTGTTAAAATACTTGATGTAGTGCCGATACAGGTTGATATACTATTTATAACCTGCTAGTGTTAATGAAATGCTACTGTTTATCAATAAAATAAGGGAAAGAAAAAGTTTACTTAACTAATTCTAGTCTTGGAATTTCAAAATATATAAAATTGGAATACATAAAATTCCAACTAAAACAACTAGATATACTATTCAATGCAAATATTGATGGACAAACTTTAATGAAGGGAAAGTTTGTGTATTTCAGAAAAAATTCAGAATTGAAACCACAGATATTGAATATCGAATAGTATTTTTTTTAAAAAGTAGTATACAAAACAAATGTTACGAAAAATCCACTTGATTTATACTAATATAACTAATCTTATTTAACTAATGAGCGAACTAATATTTAAAAGAAACTAATCTCATATAACTAAATACATTAAAACATGCCAGTTACCGTGATTTAACACAACTTTTTGTATTTAAATAACGTATCAATGCGTCATAAGGGTCAAATGCCAATATTTGCTGATTACTGAATCTAGTATTTGCTGATGTACTTGATCGCACTTGAACTATTTACTTGTGTGACCTGCCCCTGAATCGAATGTATCATTTTCTCAAGACTTGTTCCAGATGGTCAAAAAATTGTAATTGTAACGTTTGCAGAAGACATTCCGTGAAGAACTGTTTATTTGAGAATACCCGAAGACGACCAACATTATGGGATGGCCTTATTGTCACTTACATCACAAATAATGATATAATCTTACATATCTCACAACAAAACAACAACAGACAAACAAAAATACCACCTAGATGACACAAAAAAGAAAACAAATTGTAACAGAATAACCCTTTCAGTAGGATTTAAAACCCTCAATCAACCAAAACATGAAATAAGGTTTGGAAACACAAGAACCTTAAACCATTATTTTATCTCGTATAAAAATACTTATGATTTGCATATTACAATAATTAAGCACAAAATATTATAAGCGAAAATGCACAGTCTTAACGTAATATATCAAAAGAAAAATATAACATGCATATTGTATATTATGCATATATGTACTCGATAGTGTTATATTATGCTATTTATTAGCGTTAGGGCAACAATTATATTTTTTTCAATTTTTCTATTGCAGTACTAAAACCAAAATGTAACATAATTTACAATCTTGATAAATAAAAGTTCATTACTAATTTTCACCCTCTAATAAAATCAAGAAAGTAAATTATTTTATAGAGCAATAATACTAATTAAAATCGCATTCATTACAATCTTATTAGTTCGTTAACTCGACACTTCTGTCGTAGAGTCGCCTTTAAAATCTGTTCTTACTCTTTCGTCGCTGAACATCAATGCCATAAACTGAATCGTGAAATACTGCATTTAATTAATTTGTTAATTTATAACAGAAGATTGCTGACGACGATTTTGGTCCTCAACTCCTTGCAGCAGATAATAATGATACTGATACAGTCTTATAGATATGCTGTACATTTTATTAGTTAGTCTAATTAGAAAATATATTTAAATGAATTAAAATATCAGATTCAAAACAGTACCAAATATTATGACTGTGCATTTATGAGAATCTATATTTTGTTTTGTAGAATATAATTCCTCATAGAAATTTCGACCCAAATTTCCCGATTTAGATAAAAAAAAAAACTCTTGTAAAAACAATAATGGCAGATTTAACAATTGAAGTCCATCCCAGACTATTCAGTACCATCTGATATTCACATAATTCCGTTTATCTTTAGAACAAATAAAACCAAGATGTTACAAATTTAGTTAAGGACAACAGATATGCTAGCCTGTATATCAAAACAACAAATAGCCTAGAATGTATTCTACACCAGAACAACAGTTAGTCTAGTTTATAATATATTGTATAACAAAACAACAGAAAGCCAAGAATATGATGTCTTGTATATCAGAACAACAGATAGCCTAGAATATGGTGTCTTGTATATCAGAACAACAGATAGCCTAGAATATGGTGTCTTGTATATCAGAACAACAGATAGCCTAGAATATGATGTCTTGTATATCAGAACAACAGATGGCCTAGAATATGATGTCTTGTGTATCAGAACAACAGATAGCCTAGAATATGGTGTCTTGTATATCAGAACAACATGATGTCTTGTATATCAGAACAACAGATAGCCTAGCTATATGATGTCTTTTATATCAGAACAACAGATAACCTAGATATGATGTCTTGTATATCAGAACAACAGATAGCCTAGCTATATGATGTCTTTTATATCAGAACAACAGATAACCTAGATATGATGTCTTGTATATCAGAACAACAGATAGCCTAGCTATATGATGTCTTTTATATCAGAACAACAGATAACCTAGATATGATGTCTTGTATATCAGAACAACAGATAGCGTAGCTATATGATGTCTTTTATATCAGAACAACAGATAACCTAGATATGATGTCTTGTATATCAGAACAACAGATAGCCTAGCTATATGATGTCTTTTATATCAGAACAACAGATAACCTAGATATGATGTCTTGTATATTAGAACAACAGATAACTTAGATATGTTGTTTTGTATATTTTGTACAACATATTCTATAATGTCTTGTGAATCAGAACAACAGGGCTTCTAGCTTGTAGGGTCTTGTCCATAAGTAAAACGGATTAGGTTATGACTTATACAAGGACGTTTTATTACGTATGTAACGGAAAGCCTTTTTTCAGAATAGGACGTTTTATTACGTATGTAACGGAAAGCCTTTTTTCAGAATAGCCCAGTTCTTAAAATCCCTTATATCATTTTGACGGAAAGCGACTGCTGAATTCTAACCCAGATTAAAGAAAATAATTAGGCTTATCTGAAAGTGGTTCGATGTCGATTCGAGTTGCTTATCACACGGTAGCACACTCACTTGAAATTTCTTTCAAAATATAGGCCTACCACCTACATCAAAGACAATGGCACAGTTTCCAACTGGGCAAGAAGTTCAAATTTGCAGATAGTGTGACATACCAATTTATTACTTCACCCTTTTAATTTTTATAAAGATAGTCCATGTATCCAGACTTTTAAAATTTTCAGCACATGACATCACTGTCTAGTCAAAAACACTTAAAATTTCACAGACTCCATATTTTAATTTCAATTTTTAATGTATGAATGCAAAAAATTACATTTATTTCAAATTCCCCTAAGATTACGTTATGTCTGAAAACTACTCTAAAATGATTATTACTAAAGATACATGTCTTAATGGCTTGGGAAAAAATGACTTTCACATATATTAAGTTGGGTGAAGGGCGCACCTTCAAAAATCTAGAGGGTAAGGGTTTAAAGGGAAAAGACAGAAAAAAATAGATAGATTGATAAATCTTTTGAAACCACGATATTGAATTAGGCAGAACAGTTCTGTTAATCATCCGTCGGTTATCGAAAATAAATTTCCGATACTTGAATTATATTATGGGTCAAATTTTTCCACAATTTCCTACTTTTTTTTTTAATAATTAGGTTAAGGTCTTTTTCATTATAACTGCAACTGTGTTATTCAAAACGTCAATCGGACATATGTATCTTATAATGTGATCTTATTTCCTGGTTACATTTTCTATATAATATAGCCTAAGCTTCCATAACATAGCATTTTTCTATTTAATATGTCATGTAATGGAACATGTTAAATTTCCGATCCGATCTAAACATTCCATGTTTTCAATAATTGGTTTTACAATAATTAGAGGGAAATTTCGACAAAACACTGAGACAACTTTTCGATTCTAAATGTCAAGGGAACTTAAAGAGCTCTGTCTGTAGCAAATGAAATCGGTTAAATTATTGTCCGAACGAGCACAGTTTCCATGCAAAGCGTCCTTTATGCTTTCGTCGAGGACTTAAAAATCTTATAGATCTATAATCGCTTTATTACTTCATTTTTGTCACGTTGGTAAATCATACCATTTGCCGTTAGGTCCAGGTCATCGAGAAACTCAATTATAGCATAATTTCTATCATAAATAAAATCAGAAAAGGATTTATCCATACGCGAGGATAATATATTATTACTAGAATGTATCTATCAAATTCTGAATTGTAGTCTTTTTAAAACCTTTTTTGAGCAAAGATTAATACCCTTCTTTCCTTTACATTTTACCTAAATATAGCTTACTATCTTACATGCGTAACCTATATTTTACAATCGTAGGCCACTCGGGGTAGCTGACATCGTATGATGAGATGCACTTGAAAAGATGAATGAATGAAAAATGGGCGGAGTTTTAAAAATCTTATTGACACTATTGTAGCCTACTCTACTTGTTTATTTACTTTATAGTGTCAATATTGTTTACTTTGTAAAATAAAATTTTCTACAAATTCGCATAGTGCATTCAACATCCAATTTTGTATCTTGATCTATACAATTCAATAAGAATTCGTGATAACAGCGATTTCAAAATATAACCCCACCGTAAAAACGGAAGAAGTGGGGTTAATTTCCAAAATTCTATATATTTTGGGTGCAATTCTTAATTCTACAAATGGTAACACTGTTGTTCAAAAAAATGGTCCAATTCCTTAAACTTTTTAGAACTTTTAATATAATTACAAATTCATAATGGGTATACAATTCCCATTTCCCCACATTCAAAGCCGAAGCAATTTTGTTCTATTTTTTTAACTGAATTATGCATGACAATTTTCATATATGTTTTGAAAAACAAATTTTTAGACCTTATGCTCTGAAAATCTTCAATATTCCTAACTAGATTCCATTCCATTTGAACCAAACAAAACACATAATTCTGAGTTTTTTGTATAACGCACAAATTTTAAGCAGAGAAAAATAAATTGATCAAAACATAAAACCTAGATATCCCATTTGAATGCTATACAGATTCAAATGGTAATTTTCTCTTATGGATTAAAGTGAAAGTTGAATTTGTCCTATTGCTAATAATCTTGATCGTTGGAATGACGTACTTATTTCTAGAACAATTTTTTAAAATTACTATATCTTCAACTCAAATAACCCAAATAAAGCCATTGAAATTATTGTCTAAGTTTAATTTCATGAAAATCTAAAATGTAATAATAAAGAATAGCTAGAGGGCTAATTATTAGGAAGAGCAATAAATCAGTCAGTATTTCACCCCCTTCATTTTTATCCTCTCGCCTCACGAAGTGATTACCTCGAACTTCTTCATTATTCTTCCGAGTTTTAATTTCTTACAATAATATTCAAAAGTTTTTGGTGCAGAACGATAAAACTGTAAAGCCTGTCAACCATAATGCGACCTCTTTTCAGTTTTCATGTAAACCTAATGTTAGAGTTGACAGGAGTTCGCTTAGTTCGACAGAATTTAAACGTTCTTTCATTTCATGTAAACAAACCAATTTTCATACGTAAAATTAGGTACAATACAGATGTCTGAAATTCCAATAATAGAAGAATTCTCCTGGGGGTGATGGCACTCGGTGTGATGTCTTCAAAGACAGTACCTGATGGCCCGGACTAATTTCAAACGACAAAAGTCAAATCAGGTCAGCTTTAGGCCCATTCCGACCATCTTGTTTATTTTTGTGCTATTATCTTCGAATTGTTAGCGGCCACACCACAATTAACTCCAGAAGTGGCGTATTATTGAAATTTCTCACTCCAGTCTACTGTTAGTTTACAACCTACGTTAAATACGCCTTTACCACATTTCCTCTAACGTTATCATACGAGACCACTACTCGTCGCGCCTGATTGCTGCTCGCGCTGTGGAGGCGGGGCCATCGTAAATTCAACTGTCAATAAAGATAGCCTGGAAAGGATATCAAGGCAATGCTCACTACACCGTAATTCATTACAACCACCGACTCTCTTTACGTTCACATATTAATATTAAGTTGATTTTTTGTGAATTTTAATGGACTAAATACTAGAATATATAAATATTGCTACAGGAGTGTAATGTGTGTTTAACTTTTTATAATATAATACTACCGAGAGTTATTTTAGATACTATCCACATAGAATTATCATGAGTGACCACGAAGATTCCCGTTCACCCTCTCCACTTGGAAAAGATGACAACGCGAACGATGCCAAGAAAGAATTGCCAGTAGATGATTCCAATTTTGCATCTCAAATTCAAGATGCCGTGTGTCATGTATTGAAAGGATATGACTGGTCATTGGTGACAACCCCGTCCCGTGCTGGTGGTGACAAACGCAAGCCTCACATCAAGAGACCGATGAATGCCTTTATGGTTTGGGCACAGGCTGCCAGGCGAAAATTAGCAGACCAGTACCCTCATCTTCATAATGCTGAACTGAGTAAAACTCTTGGAAAACTTTGGAGGTAAGTGTCTTTAAAAAAACATTCTTTAGATGATATCTTCCAGTTTCAGCGCTGGCTTTGGTTCTGGTAGCATTAAAAATGACCGGATCATTTCAATTTCTTTGCTGCTTGATGCAAGGGTTAACGAGTACTTAATTGTTAGGATAAATTCACAATATTCATAAGGTTATGACATCCGGACCGGATTCACTATTATTTGAGAATCAAATTTCGATCATACGAAATACTATTGATGTATCTTTGTGAAAATTACAGAAAATGTTCTATGATAATTCAAATTGATGCCTCAGAAGTTTGTCACTAAGCTGCGTTTACTTGTTACCATTGTTTTATTCATATTTAATCACATTATTATGTTACTCACGGTATCATTAGTGCACGCAATAATCACTTCCATGCAATAATCATTTCCACGCAATATCATTTCCATGCATTAATCATTTTCATGCAATAATATCAATCCCTCTGGTACTGGCGGTAAAAATGTCTGTCGACCACATGTCAGATGGTTAACACACTCCAGTTTTCACATTGGGACATATGAAAGCGAAGATTAGTCGATGTATTATGATGACCTTATTGTCATATATACAATTTATATATTCCACTATACAATTTTATACATTACACAATATTCCCTGCTAAAGTTTTCTTCTAAATATGACGTCCTTAATAACCCATACAAGTGACATACAATCTGTACACTCAGAAGTGCATATCTGTCTTTGATATTTAGGACTAAAGCGATTCTGGTTTTGCGTTACATTTCGGCTAATTCAAACTGCATGATACGAAACATTTAGACGGAAACCATTTTCTCTTGTGTATCGCAATTTCGAGAAAAAATTGCCAATGCAGGAAGCGTTTACATTGTGAGTTTACAAACTTTGAAATGCATTTTTTATGATAAATAAAAAAGCGTAGGTCTATATTTACAGAATTTTAAAACCAATTTCTGTTCATTCGACAGTGGAGCATAAATGTTTTTATTGAAGAATATTTACTCGTAATAAAAACAACTCTCGAACTTTGCACAATAATAAAATTAATCAAATTTCAATGAAAGAATTGTAATAAAGTTTATGGCTGTTTATTTGAAATGTTTCATGATTTATATTTTTACACTTGGGTCATCGATCAAGAGAAGATCTTTCTCTTTATTTTATTACATATAATTACATTTTAAATATCATTTATTCACGTGTTCTTAACACGAGAGCAAAACGACCTACAAATGAATTATGTATGTTAATATATGTAAATTTATGCAAATTTTCAATTTTGACACTAACCGATTCTTGTACCGATAAGAAATAAGACTCCATAATTCAAATGCCTCCACGCGCCACGGATGCAAAATTATTATTTCAAGTTTAATATTTATTTAAAAAGTTATTTTCATATTAAAGATAGCAATCAGATTATTATCTTTAAGTCATTCATGTTCGTCACCTTCGGCTTTTGAAAAAGTAATCAAGCGTTATTTTGTCTTAAAAAGTAAATCGGTACTCGTGTAGTTATTAAGTTATTTTTGATACTTTAGGTGTCGTCAATAACTGTAAAATTCGTTATTTTTGTCTACATCATAAACAAAATAGAGGCAAATATTACCATAAATTTCAATTTTCATACTGTACTGTTATTCAGGCGAAACGAAATAATTGTCATAATGTCTCAACTCCGACAGGATAAAAAAAAAGTTTTGTAGTAACAAAGTTGGAAAGCACATCTTTTATATTGGCATAGTTTGGAACCACAAAAATTTAACGCCACGTTTTATTAAAAAAAAAAATAGGCTAGTATAGCGACAGTAAAATAAATTTAAACTTTATGATTAAACTAAATAATTTACTCAAGGCGCTGAAGTGTCGCTGATGTCTTGATTTGGCCAATACCTCATAAATATTTCACTTGTCTGCTTAATAATTTTGAAACGCATTGATAATAAAAATGTTAAGTTAATGATGTATGGCTAATGACGAGGCTCTAGGGAGAAACTCAACTACATCAACCATATTACTTGTCAATATCCTAATGACACTAGATACCCACGGGGCATCCCACCTCACCCCACAAGCCATACCTTTTTAACTAATCATAATTGCTGGTGTGCGATATGGATTAAGATATCAAACTATTACAAATTTCCGTCGTTTCATTTGACCCTTTTAACTTGAAGGATTACAATCTGCTACATGATAATCAGTTTGACAAAATCGTTGATACACATTAAAGATAAGCTAGGTCTAAGTAAAGCGCCCTGTCTTACTCCACTCAATAGTATCTTGACTGAATATTTAAAATGATAATTCTTAAACTTTAAAATTGGCTTGCATAATTATCACAGCTTTTGAAATACAAGTAAAATCTATCTACGACGTGCATCCGAACTCAAATAAGAAAAAAATCTCAAAATGTCGTTCATGACGGAACAATCGTTTTATTTCTCATATTTCAATTCAATTGTTATTCAAAACTCTGACTTTTATTTATTGACTAAGTTTTTTTCCAGTGAAAATGAATGAGAGATACGCTCGAGTACTTATATATTTTCCATACATTTGTTGAAGTTTCGCCATGGGGGTTAGAAAAGGAATCACGGCCGAGTGGTTTAGTCTATTTACTGATCTGTATCCCAAGAAAACATATAGCGAAAGTGTCATCTTTATCCATATAAAAGATGAATGTTCATATATAGAAAAGAGGTTTGACGTATGTACTGGAATATAATTTAAAATCTAAATACAAAGTTAAGATTTCGGTGAGCACTATCGTTTTACGACTTGGGGGGCACGGGCCTTGCACTTACTAGGATACATTCAACCGTAAAGAAACCAGTTTTTTCTTTGTAACATTACACAAGAAATTTCAGTCTAATTTAACGAAGTGGCGATTTACAAACGATAAAACTGATGTGGTTTTGTGTTAACAGAATGGTTTTGATATTCATTTTTTAAAACAGCTGATGACTGTTAACAATTTTATTAGTAATGGTTAAATGAAAATATCGTAATATCTATTGAGGCATGAAGCATTTTACTCCCAACTATTGTAAATTTACAACCAAACGCCTGTAAAAGTCTCATCATCTTAAGTCAATTACAAGATAATGACCAACAAACCGTAAACTTCCAAGGGATGTTTAAGTCGCTAAGTGGTTGATCGAAATTTGATACATGTTTTCATGTTCTTGTAATCATAATAAAATTGTCTCTTTAACGTTGATATCTTTTCCATTTGTCAACTGAATTTCTCTTTCAATCAGACAGACAATTTTCACATTAACGCCTAAATTTTCTAAATTTTCTACATGCACATTGTTAAACCCTACTGTTTTAATTCCTTGAAAATGTTTCAAATATGCGTGAAAATCTGTGAAAATTAACGACTACAAATTTTTCGTCCAATTTTATTTATTTGTTTATCTATGTTTATGGTTTTGTCGAGGCGACGAAATTCCTACAGTGATAATGTATCTGTAATTCGGTTTCATGTTGCTTCATGTGAAGATGTCACAAAGATCGCGTTAAAACAGGTCCGTTTCACAGCTAGACTCTGTTAAATAAGGTTGCCTGCTCTCCAGGAATAGTGCCAGTGTCTGATTAATATTCAGACTTGATTCCATTTGTCGCAACCACTTTGTGATTTCTTTAATTCGCGGCATCTGCTGTATCAGTATTCAAATCTCTTATACTAGCAACTTTAATCATATTTTACATATCAATTTACGTGATAGAATAAATTGCATATTAACAGCATTGTGGTTACGTGACCAAAATGTAAAACCACCAAGAGCTAGCTTGATTGCTTCGTACCAAGATTTTCGGTCAACAGGAAGAGATATGCATCGTAAATTCGGTCAGGGCTCAGTACATGTATTAGAAAGTCAAACTTTATTTAAAAGCCAACTCAAAATTAGTTTTACATCCTATACAATGACATGCCCTTTGGAGTACATAGGCATAGCATGGTGGCACTATACAATGTCTTCAAAATTGACAATATGCCCGAAAAGTAGCAAATTATTTTCCTTTTGCCAATCGCCGAGGTGAAAGACATTTCTGAAACTAAGAATTAGTGAAAAGGTTCGGACACGCAACTCAAAATCATTCAATGACAATAATAGGGTTCTATAGTGTACCGTTGTCTATAGTCATATTTTAAAAAAAAGGTAGTGATATAAGGTGGTTGCGTTAGCACGATAAGCAACAAAAGGTCAGACGAGTTTTTAGACCTGTTTCATATCACTTGTAAAAATTATATCAGTTAAATATATGATAAACCAGATAAATATAACAGCGTGAGAGTTTTTAATGTAATTGCACCAAAGATTCAAAATTAATTGTGGACAAAACGTTCTTTTTAATTAAGTATGAGGAACTACGCCTTTGTTTTGTCTTTGTTGGTGTGCACCGCTCCATTTCATTTCGATATACATAATTATGTTGCAGAATTTCGTCTGATCGTCTTTTAGAAAGTTGGCAATTTTTACTACCAAATGATTTTTGATGACATTGTGTATTGGATTAAGTATTTGCTCCAAATGTTATATATGGCACTGTAGTTCTAATATTTAATTGACATACGAACTAAGCATAACTTTTTCAAATGGAAGTTACATCTTAATTATGACCTAGACAAAAAAAAACTTCAACATTGCCTCGAGTTATTCATGTCATAATGAACTAAGGGCCCTCGTTTATTGACAATCTATCCATCAAACAATGATTAGAAAGTTGATCAGACATCTAGATTAGGGTGTATCTCTATAATATCTATGATTGAACGTCTAGATTACAGAAAAATAATCTAGATTTCAATAATACAAATTTGAAATTAATTTGCTCTAGACACTATGGTTAAACCAAAGCTTTGATGTCTCCAAAAGCCTTCACTGACGTTTCATTTTTTGTCACTTCTGAAACAGTGACCATTGCTTAAACTTCAGATGCGTACATTCGATGGAATAGCATACAAAAATATATTTTTATAAATGCAATATCATTGATAATTGAATATTATTTAGACGATCATGAAATAATATAATTGAATACTTTAATAATCATGTTTTGTTGAAAGACTATCAGTTACGAATTCATATACGTTGACCTTAATCCTCGCCATACCAAGTCAATTCAAATGAATATTACTTTTCAAATTGTACTATTTTTTCACCTATATTTTTTCCTACTAATCTCCAATCGTAATTGCTCAGCACAGCTCTCAAAATTCTTTGATCATTCGCGTGAGGAAATTAAAGGTTTGAATAAGATTGTGAAACGTGGGGTTCTATTAAGGAAAAATATCAACATTCTTTAAAGCAGTCAAATTAATCCAAAGTCAAATTTTTAACAATCAACGCGACAAAGGAAAGGAGCGCAAAATTTCACAACGGCATCATAACACAATTTAACAATTTCTTATCAAGCGATATGTCAATTTAATCCTCGTGACTTCTCGTGTGTTCGGGATTTGAAGAGACCGGAAGTTGGACATCAGAAGGTTTTTGTATCTTTGCGCCAGTCCTTGACATGGTGTTGCCAGACGATCGGTTGCTCTGGTCGCGACCCTCTAACCGTCCAATTCTTTTCACACCCAAATGTCAGGTAATTTGTCAAAGGACTTGAGGTCTTGGGTAAAGTTCAGAGGCCAGATAATCGTATGTTTTTAGTGTTTTAGGGACGGAAGCTCACAGACATCAAATATTTGGCGTGAACGTTTCTAATTCTTCGTATTTAACAGAATTACGGCTTGTTAGGTCAGTTAGAAGCAGGTTTTTGACCAATTTTGACACCCTAGAGTTAGCATGAAGACTATATCCGCAAAACATCGAAAGCTTTGCAAAGTGTAGTTGTAACCTTTAACCTTTTTAAGCTTCGGGTGAACAGTAGATTCATTCATAAACTCTGGAGGCGTTCGATGGTCTGAATTGGATCTCTTCAATTATTTTTAGAGTACTTTCCTCAAATGACATTAAAATTTCCGCGTTTAGCATCAAAGTCGAAAATTTGAACTGATTCGTCCAATGTGAACTTAGTGGAAATTCGGTCGAGGATGTGAATCGCTGTGGTTAACAGCCTTGAAATATTACGTTGGCCGGACATACGACAGTTATATTGTTATTACGAATCGTTTCCGATATAAACTATCTTTTCCCCTTTACCCCAAAATAACACTTAACTATTTACTCATCAAGAGCCTGTGGTGACGTCCATCCAGCCCAATCTTGTGAGAACATAAGTACATTAACTAAACATTGTATGCATTACTATTGGCAGAGTCAAAGTCAGTACCACAAAAATACACACCCGCACGAGAGCAAAGTACGTCTGAATTTGATTATAAAATGTCTTCGTGGATTATGTCACGTAAATCTACCAACAACTTTAAGACAAGACCAACAAAATGCAAGTTCAGATTCGGTACTTTGACACGATTCTCGTGCCAATTCGAAATTTTCGATTTAATTTTTGTTTCTGAGCCCTTTGCTTTTCGGTGGGTAAGGTAGTTGTCAGCATACTGTGAACGCTGTTTGATCAAACAGACGTACCTTTGAGGTCTGCCGCTTACAAGTAAATCGTTACAACTAACAACCAGCCCGCAGCTAAACGCGGGACGACAGTAAAGTTGTTGTTATGACGCAACTACCGGTGGTTGGATTAATAGAGCCCTTGTGTTTGTAGTGACAAGCTTATCATGTTTGCTAGAAACACTGAGATCGGGTGAAATTAAGTTCATATTTCCAGACTGTGTTTTTGCTTTTATTGCTTTAATTCAGAAGGACAGGGATGGTCGTCAGATCAAAACCTCATTTAAGAGTAAGCGTTGATCTAAACTGTATTTGAGCCAAGATATAATAATGATCATTCAATTATTTCCCATATAACATTCAATATTCAAAGCAAATAAATATAGGATTGACTTTTCGTGTTGTTTTCAATAGAAATTAATCCCGCTAATTCTCTAGTAAAGTCATAATAAGCAGGTTTTGACGGTGGTTCGCCAATTTAAGACACCTCACAAAACCACCGGGTATTTGGCGGATTGAGTTTAGCATGAAATTAGAGGATAAAATATATTGTTTGTATTATGAAAGAAAAGGTATGAGAAAAGTCAGAATTGCCGACAATATTCATTTATTTACCTCCTTTTCTCACGACCAGTTTTACGAACTTTAACGGTCTGTGTCTCGCAGTCGACCATTAATATTATAAGTTTGAATTGGTGGGTGTTTGATTAATGCGAAAAGAATATACGTTTTCTGATATATGCGGTTTCTACAGCTTTTAAACTAAAATTGGATATTAATTTCTATTGTTGGAAGACTAAGCTCTAATCATTAGAAATGGCGTTTGGGGTAATTCTACCTATTGTAATAGGGATATCATGAAAATAAATGACTTTTCTCTCTCAACTCATTAGAGCGCCCATTATTAGTTTTATGACATGAAAAACATCCACAGCAGATTTGGGGATTTGCTTTAAACATACATTATCATAATTTATTACCCTAGCCATTGTTGTACTATGATTATTTGAAATGTGTGGACTTTTGAATGATTTTTTTTGTAATCTGTGTTGTTTTCTGAATTTTCAATAAGCTTTTTTTTGAGTTTCGTTTTAGACCAAAGAAATACACTTTCCAATTTATCACTAAAACTGCTCCAAAACTCCGTATTAATTTCATTGTGCCTTATGCAAGTTTTTACTACTTTTTCATTTTCATTTACCACCATGATTTGTGTCAAAGCGTATTTTCTTCAAACAATAAACAGGCCCGATCGATGCGATCGAATTTCAACAATCACAAGATCTTGGATCTGAATTATCTCAAAAAACAGTGTCTGTTGTTGAAGGGGTAGAAGTCAAAATATACAGAACAATTTAAGTCGTAGCTAGGCCGTCAATTCTTGTTTTGTGTACGTGTACTGCGGCACATTCAGAAGACTAAATATTTGTAAATTAGACACCTAACACCATTCTATCGTTTTCTTTTTACTGACCCCATAATAAAATAACAAAGTTTTTGTCAGAAAGATACGAAACTATCAAATGAAATTAATCTCAGGTAGCCACAATTTCGTATAAAAAATAAGGTGTGTGGTCTGAAAAGTTCTTTATGACGAACCAGTCATTGTCGTCTGCGCCCCAAATGGTTTCAAATCTAACAATACTTAATTTCATTTTGTAAAAAAAATCCCCAAATTTTCTTTTTTGATCTCATATTTCATCCATTATATATCTCCACAGTTAGATTATGAATTTAAAATGACAAATAAAGTTGTTTTGAATCACAAGAAACAGGGCAGAAAATGGTTGACAAAAAACATCTTTGACCTTAAACAAGATGACTCACAAAACATGTTACAAATTTGAAATTGTACGATGTTTTACATTCAAATGATAATATGTAAACCTGTTAGCTTGCATAAGATGTAGTATTTCAATTATTTATTCCACATGCTCGAGAAATAGTCCCCCAAGGCCATTCGACTCAAACCTGTAGATTTTTTATGATAATATAAAATTTCCCAAGGCTGTATTAAATGAATTTGCTCACAAATTGTCATTTAATTTCTTTTGAGGTTGAACGAGGAGACTCTAAACCGAAATTTGCCTTTCGCCAATCTTATATATTTGTGAAACAAAATATTGCAAAATAGGAACAAGATCTATGAGCTATTTTAAAAGAGACATATTTGAGCTAGGATTAAGTAACACTGTTTGTCCAATGACATGCATGTGTCGAATTTGAAAAGTTCGTTGGTTAGGTAAATTGTATCGAGGAAATGTTGTTCCTTGCTAATCCGCGTTCATCTACTTGTTTCCTATCGTTAATCCTGGATTAGTAAGAGGTTAATCCACAAATCTCGAGGATTTGCCAAGTCATGGCAAAGTATGAGAAAATATCTGCAGTACTTCTCAATGTGTTAAAAGTTTTCAACCTTTCGATTTTGACAATTGAACTTATTTCTTATCAATCTACAAAAATTACAATAATTTTCCATCCTAACTGCAGCACACAATAACAGGCATATAGCGTCAACTTCAAAAACTTAATTATTCGTCTAAATTAAAAACAAGTTTTCCTGGTTACAAATATATTTATAATTGTTAGTATGGCACAATCGTTTATGTGTTTTACTTTTTCTGATTTCAGGTTACTCAACGATGAAGAAAAGAAACCGTTTGTTGAAGAAGCTGAGAGACTTCGAGTTCAGCACAAAAGAGATTACCCAGACTACAAATACCAACCACGTCGCCGTAAACCACTGAAAGGACAACAGCAAAGCAATGACAACAACAGCCCACTTCCTCATGGAAATATGTACAAGAACATAGGCGAATGTTCATCTCCTAGCGACGATTGCTCTAGCGAATGTTCCAGCCAACCTGGTGGTTCGAATGGTCCACCAACACCACCAGCAACACCCAACCAACACGAGGCACTGAACCTGAAGTGTATCTATGATAGAAAGACGAGAATGATGAACGGTAAGATATGACTTTTTGATATCATACAGATAGTTATCTGTGTTTATTGTTTATTATCATTTGATGGTTATCTTAAATATCGAGCAAGAAGTCACCATGCTAATCCTGAATGATATCATGTTATCTGATTTGCCAGACATTTGCCCGTTATCTCAATAGTTGGTGTTGCGTAAATGTTTGGTTTTTTCTTCATTTTCGAGATATAACTTATCGCATCGAGTAATTTTTTTTCTCCATATTCATGGATGCTTCTCTAACATAAAGACATTCTAATAAACTAGCGTATACAATCTTTAAGATTGAATCTTAAGATATATTTTGTTGTCTTTGCAGCTCATGGACACTCTGGAACTCCTGGAATAGATTTCAGTCACGTCGACATCCGAGATTTAAGCACAGAAGCTATCGATCCTTTTGACGATCTTGATCAGTATTTGCCACCATCTGGCGTTCACCCAATCACATCTCAAAATTCAGCTCACTACAACCAATATGGCAGCCAATCTAATGTACCAACAACCACATCCTCAACATGGACGCCATCCTACCGAGTACCATCTACAGCAACATGTAGCCAACCCTACATACCTAATGGATCATCTAGTACCATCAACCCAACCGGGTACGATCACCCAAGCCACTCATCACCACAACAAGCTCACACTGGATCATCACCATCTGCACTCACCAACTCCACATCTCCCTTTAGCAGCCCATCAGAATGTAAATACCGAGATGAAGAACAGAATTCTCAAGTTAAACTCGAGCAGCTCGCCCCTGCAGCATCCCACCCTTACAGATGTGATCCTAAATATGACAATAAATTTGAAACTTACGATTCTCCATCTGCCCGCTACAACATGGACATAACTTATGGTGCTATGCCAAATCCATACATGAATCCATCGGTACAGCAAATGACATCCGCCCCAAGTTACCAATATGCTATGGGGCTACACCGTCAAATGTTCAACCCCATACCAGCAGCCGGAGAGCAGACATGGGAAAGATATACGTGAGCGTCGAACGATCACTTTGAAACTTACACCTACGTAAGATGATCTCAGTCCCTAGCACTGCAGCATAATACCGGTGAGAGGTACAAATTATGCCGAAAACACCAACATGGATGATTTCAGGCAGTCGCTGACTTAGTGACTTTTTGACATTTAAGTGATACTATCCTATCAAAGTGCTGAAAAAAAAAACTATTATTCTCGAGAAAATTGACTTTTCCCGTCTTTTATGGTGAAAGCTCAAAATGACATTTTTTTGTTTGGAGTATTATCATAAAGAATTAATTTTCTTTTCTATTATATTGTGTCTCTTGTATAGTTACCTAATAACGTGCCTTAAACCCCAATATTAAGTTTTAGTTTCTATTGTGTATATATGGCAATTCTTCCATCCAATAGTATTTTTCGATAGACATATAAGCCATTTTATATTAAATTTATTATATCATATAAATTATTTTTAGATAGATTTTTCTGTATAAATGTTTTGAATGTGCCTTATTTCAATGTTATTGGCCATTTACATAGATTTCAGTGTTATTAAACTCTTTTCAATTGTAAACAAGTTATGATGACACCATAGATCAAAATGTGTCGTCATGTGATTCATATTTGTCTGCAAATTGAAAATTTATGACCGAAAATCATGTTCGTATAATGCAACATGTCACTGAAACTTAAAATGTTAGGAAAACTGCCAAGAAATTGTTATGCATTTGATATTCATTGAAGAAATAAACAAAACCGTCTAAGAAGCCTTCTGCTTTCACGGCAATGCCTGTGGTTTGCGCTCATAGAACAGAAAAACCTAAGTGATAACTAACTTCTAAGGCGGTAATTTCCTTCCCTGACTTAAAATTGGAAGTGATTGTGATGAAATCACCCACGAGTCGATAGTAAACGTGACCTTGATCTGAAGAAACTGCTGACAGCATCTTGGCAACACTTGATTCACTTCCGTTTTCAAACCATGACAATGAATTGACATTTTTGGAAGCGAATCTGAAAACTATTAAGGAATGACATAAGATATATAAAGAGTGTTTAATAGAACTTTGGTTATGTTGTTATTTGTATAAATAATCTAAATCGTTCGTGCCGACGTTCGGTGACTCATTACTAGACATGGTTGAATCATGTGAACTTTTTGGAATGGTTGTCATCCACCTATTTCAACTATGCTGATGATATCTTAAATATGTGTACATGTTAGATATCTTAATTGTACAGATAACAAAACTCTCTGAATATTTGGTCTGATCTCAAGAAGCAGGTATTTTAATTATTTGTAGAATGCAACATATACAATGTTATTTAAACTGTTATGTTTGTATATCCAGATCCCACTCTGTACTTGAGAGCTCTGATGATAAGTTCTATACACATGCCTTAGAACTGCTCTGTATGTCTTTGCAGCACCCATAAGTGCCTTAATACACACGCATTTTCGATCATGTATTCAAAATGATTTAATTGGGAATACAATAGGAAAATGCTTTTCAGAAGTTTTTATGTGCCTTCTTTATCCTTCTGTATGCCTTCTTTAAGTGTTGGAAATTAGTGTCATATTTAAACTTGCTTTAAAAATGTGATTTTACTATGAAATTGTAAATTATTAGCAGGATAGTCATTGAAAAACATTTGAAATTTCCCCCAGTGCCCATGAAGTAAGTATTGGATGATATCACGAAAAATAACAAAATAACAAAAGTACAGGTGCTCTTAAAATATCCGTATGAAATATGTCTTAAGATCTCGTTTTGTTGAAAATTATTGTAAACGAACCTAAAATAATTATAATATTGTAAAGTATATTATATTGTATAGTTGAATAGTTGTAAAAGAAATTCAATTTTAACTATCCTTAAGAATTTCCTGTAAATAGTTTAGATTGTTGCTCTTTATATTTCCATACAGAAATAAATTTATATGAATATATTTATGACTTTGTCATTTTCTTACCATAGTACAAATAAATATATATACAAATATCGTTAGTGCCCTGCCACATTTAGTCAATTGCATATCAAATAATATTTTCTTCATAATTGTCTTGTATAATTCCAAGGAGGTTAAGGGATTTTTTTCAGTTTTGGAAATTTTTCGACAGGTCGACAATTTTGACCCAGAATGAAAGTTTTCTGTTTTTGATTTTTTTTTTTTTTTTTTTTGTCTTAGTTGAAGTCCCTGGGGTCTTAGAAGATTTGAGCTTTTCCAAGCAAATCTGAGCATTTTGGTCTTGACCACTTTTGAGCTGGGGTCCAAAAACAGTAAAATGGCCATAAAAAAAGCTATTTGAAAATGAATTTTGCTTCAAATGTCAAGATCTGTTGGAAGAAAAAAATTAGAAAATCTTGGGAACAAGTTCCTCCAAAGGAACATCAAATATTTAAAACGACCAAAATGACATCCAAGACATGCATAGAGTTCTTACATTAATTGACAAATTGACTTTCATTTCCTCGGTTCAACCAGTTTTCATGACAGTTGAGCCAAAGTAGTTTAAATTTAGTAACTGTCATCCGAGTACATATTCATAACTGATATTGACATGTCGTTCTCGATTTTCAAAATATTGAACCGCATTTGACTTGAGTGGGAGAAAGGCGCAGCATCTTCAAAGTTGGGCGACCTTCAAAGTGACGGAAATGATTTCAGGATAATGAATTGAGTAGGTTTACATTGTAACGTAAACAAATTTTCATTTCTACACGAACTTGTCTAATGATGCATCAAAACAAACCACGAATTACGCACATAGAATTCTGATCAATCTTCCTTCCTTCCGTTTTGGGCCAGCTGAGGAAAGGAAATTGTACTCAAATTTTATGCTGATTAGTGAAAAACTATCAAAGTACAAGTATCCCAAAATATTGAGAATGATGTATTAGACATCCCACACTTCGACCTTCAGGTGGTTAAATTATGATTGAAGTTAAAATGATTTTTTCAAGTGGTAAGTTAAACGACTGGTGCACGACATTTGTGATGACGTCAATCCAAGTAAAGGCAATGCTCATGAGAATTTAAGAGCAGAGTCTGGATCCCCGGTCCCGTTTCTAAAACGTTTACCTGGATAAATACTTAGGACATATTTGATCGTAAGATTTGTTTTTGAAATGGGAACTCTTGGATGAAAGAGCCCACTCAATATTTAAACTGATTTATCTTAATCTGCGTTCGACTAAACTTTCTGAGCTCATTACCATTAGGCCTATTGCCACTGTGGCAAAATGCTTGTCCACAACAAGTGCCATATCTACAACAATGGACATTTTATTCCCAAATTCGTTTGACTGCCTTCAGCCTTCTGATGACTCATTCTGACAACAAAACATCGAACCAAGCTCATTTTGATTTTAACAGTTCTAAGCAGATAAGCATTAAAAGTAGCCACTACGAATCTTTTATTTGCCCGGTTACAGGGTTCGCAGGAGTACCGGTGGTACCAGGTGACCGGTACCAGGCTAGTACCGGCGGCACCGGTACCGGTACTACAATGGTACAATGAATTTGAGACCAAATCATGTATATGACAAACCGGACTAATAACTGCTCACTGCTGTATAACCCTATATATTCCCTTTATTGCTTCTTCTATCAGATGAATCTCTTTCCCGCGAACCAAACGTTTACATTATACTCACAACTAAAAAATTTCTTTCATTACCGAAATGAATATTACTTTATTAGGAACTAAAAAACTGAGATATACATCTAACACCTATACACAACACCAACAGTTGGATGGCAAATGAGAGTCAATAATTCTGATAGTCTTTATTCGATCTCAACTATTTCGCAGTCATTTGATGTTCCTTCTTGTCGTACTCTTTGGTACGGGTTCGGGAATCATATATTGAAGAAGAAAGTTTAGTTAGTTTTATTGATAAGCCATGTTGGAACCGGACTACTCGAATAGAGTAGGAATACATAAATGACGTAATGAAATGAGTCATGCACTATTAATAGTAACATAGAATATACCAGAGTATCTATTTATAGACTGTAATGAATATGGGTTAAAGGTATTGTTTACTGTGATACTCTGACATCTCCCCTTTTGAGAAATAAAATAATAAAATTATTTTAAAATTAAAACTGATGTTTGTTTGTCCTTCAAACTTTAAGTCTCTAAAATACACAATCTGTTCCACACAATGATAATGTAAGTTTATACATTTTAGAAAATGAATACATATTAACATGTATTAATAATAATTAAAGATCCAACCTATTTGGTGGTTTTATCAGTCTGCCTGATCTTGTTCTAGTAACATTATCATTGTTGTGGCTCAGATTTTCATTATTCACATTCTGATTGTTCACAACAATATTATTTTCATCATTGTTTTGATTTTGCACATTTTGATCATCCAAATCAATATCAGGAGGTTCTTCATTATCACTAGGAGGTATATCAAAGTCATAATTGAAATCAAAATTAAAGTGTTCATGAGTTTTACGTATAAATTTACGATTTCTACGGTATCTTCCTCCCTTCTCTGATAAAATATGATATGAACGTGGTAAAGTGTCTTTTGAAATTACTATAGCTGGTTCCCATCTCTTGGAATTTTCACAATAATACCGGACACTTTCACCAATATGGAGTTCTGGTAGGGGTTTACTCTGTTGATTATAATACTTCTTTTGTTGATTTTGTCTTTCTTGGAGTTGAATTCTATGTTGATCAGAATTTTGTCTTTCAGCTGATATTTTAAGTTTTTCTTGTTTTACTGGTAATAAAGTGCGATATTGTCTTCCAGACAATAATTCAGCTGGTGATGGTATATCATGTGATAAAGGTGTTGATCTGTAGTTGAGTAAAGCTAAATTAGCATCTTGACCTGATTCTAAAGCTTTAATGAGTAGCTTTTTAACTGTTTGTATACACCTTTCTGCCTGTCCATTGCTTGCTGGATATCTTGGACTGCTGGTATGATGTAGAATGTTGTACTTTTGACAGAATATTCTATACAACTCACTAGAGTACTGGGGACCATTATCTGATACAATGATTTCAGGAATACCATATTCTGTTACTATGGATTTGGTGTGAGTAACAACATTTTCTGCAGACATTCCAGTTCCCAAGAGTCTAACTAGTGGAAATTTGGAGAAATAATCCACAATAATTAAATAGTGTTTTTGTTTAAAATCAAATATATCTGTTCCTATTTTCTGGAATGGATACTGAGGTAGTTCATGAGGTAGTAGAGGCTCATTTGACTGCATTCTTTGATGTGTTTGGCATGTAGAACATGATGAAATTAAATTCTTGATGTCTAATGTAATTCCTGGCCAAAATACTGATTCTCTAGCTTTGAGAAGGCATTTCTCTACTCCTAAATGACCTTGATGGAGAATGGATAACATCTTTTCTCGCAGTGATGAAGGTATAACCATACGTTGACATTTGAAGATAAGACCATCTTCTACTGATAAATCTTCACGATAATTCCAATAATCTAGTACTTCATGAGGACATTCAGATCTATCATTTGGCCATCCATTCATAATAATATGCTCAAGCTGATTTAAGACTTGATCTTCTTTGGTAAGTTGCTTGAAATTCTTTAAGGTTTCTGGAGATGCATTTATAGAGCTGGTTATAAGATTAAGACGTATTTCAGGTAAGTCATCATCTTCATCTTTTCTTTTACAAAGTGAAGGATCGACACGACTTAAAGCATCTGCTATGACATTTGATTTTCCTGGTAAGTATTCTACAGTTACGTCATACTTGGTTGTTCTGAGTAAAAGTCTCTGAAGTCGTGGACTGACTTTTGATATTTGTTTCTTGAATATTGCTTCAAGCGGCTTATGATCTGTCTGGATGAGGACATGTTTACCATATATAAAATGATTATATTTCTCTAAACTCCAGACTACAGCTAATAATTCTCGTTCAATATTACTGTATCTTTGTTCAGCTTCTGTTAAGGAACTTGATTTGTAACATATTGGTTTGTTATCTTGTAACAATGTAGCACCTAGTCCACGTGTACTTGCATCACACTGAATAACATTATTTTTCTTTGGATCATAGTAGGTTAAAGTTGAAAGATTAGCAATCTCTTGTTTGACTGACTCAAATGATAATTGATGTTCTGGATACCATTTGAAGATAACATTCTTCTTTGTCAGATCTCTTAAAGGAGAAGACAGTGTGGATAATACAGGACTATATCTGTTGAGATAATTGACCATTCCTAAGAACGATTGTAGATCTTCTTTGCTGGAAGGAGCATTCATATTGATGATGTCACTGACCTTACTTGGATCTGGTTTAAGACCATCTGGAGTCCATATGTGACCAAAAAACTTGGTTTCTTTAACCTTGAGTTGAAGTTTCTCAGGATTGAACTTGATTCCATTTTCATTTGCTCTATTGAGTAATTGGATTAAATTATGATCATGTTCGGCTTCTGTTTTACCGAAAACAAAGATATCATCAGCGATTCCGGATAGTCCTGGTAAATCTCTAAATACTTCATCCATTTTACGTTGAAAAATGTCTTGACTGACGATAAGACCAAATGGAAGTCTTTCAAATTTATATCGACCAAATGGAGTTGAAAAAGTGGTGAGTAGTGAACTTTTCTCATCGAGCTTTAACATCCAATAACCTGATCGAGCATCAAGTAATGAGAAGTATTTAGCATCTGTTACTTTTGGGACAATGTCATCTATGGTTCTAGTATAGTAGTGTTCTCTCTGGATACTCTTATTGAGGTCTCTAGGGTCTAGACAAATACGTAAATCTCTACCATTACCCTTCTCTACGATGACAAATGAATTGACCCATTCTGTTGGTTTGGTTACTTGTGAAATGACTCCTATTCTTTCCATTCTATCTAATTCTTCTTTAAATTTATCTTGCAGGTGTATGCTGACTGATCTAGGAGGATTAACAATTGGTTGAGCATCATCCTTTAAACGAATATGATATGGAGCACCTGGAAAAAGACCAATTCCAGTGAATGTTTCTTTATATTGATCCAATAAATATTCTCTGGTTAACTTCTGAGTTATTTCTTCTTTATTCACAGCAAAGTTGACTTGAATAAGATTCATCTTCAGACAACTATTGAGGCCTAAAATAGCAGGACCTATTCCATCTGTGACATTAAAATTGACAGAATGTTCTATATTATTATGTTGAACATAGAGAATACATGATCCTAAGTTTGATATTCTTGATCCACCATATCCCAATAATATTGATGATGGAGGTTTTAACTTGTAATCAGGTGGGAAGAGTTGATGGAAAATCTTTCTAGTAATAAGATTGGTTTCAGCACCAGTATCAAGTTGAAATATAACAGCAGTTTGATGAGTTGATTTTACTCTGGTGGATACAGGAAGTTTCATCATCATCTTGGTAGATGTTTGACTCTGATCATTAAGTGTGTTGATCTCCTGGGTAGACTTAATAATACCAATAAATAAATCATCAAAATTTGTTGACTCTACAGTGTTGATTCTATTTGATGCCTGGCCTTGTTTACAAACTCTGGCAAAATGACCAAATTTGTTACATTTTTTGCATTGTTTATTACTGGCAGGACATCTTGATCTTGGATGTGATGATTCTCCACAATATTGGCATGTATCTGACTGGTTGTTGTATCCTGATGATTGCTGATTACTTGACTTTTGACTGGTCTGATATGAAGACTTGTTGTGGCTTTTGGGCTTTTGATGACTTGATTGCTTTTCATGACCATTACTGTATCGATGATTCTTAGCCTGATAAGTGTTATGTGCTGCTGGCTTATTCTTGTAAAGAGCATGGATAGAATTAGATTCTGAATCTTTGAAATCCATTTGTTTGAGCTGTTGAGCGGTGCAATCTTCAGTTCTAGCAAACTTGATGGCATCATTGAGAGTAAGATCATTACCCTTGGCTATACATTTAAAACGTATCCTTTTATTGTCAATACCAAATACAATTGCATCACGAATTGATTCTTCTACAAAATCAGCTGGTAAACCACAATCTAATACTGTTAATCTGCAGTCTGTAATGAATTCTTCTAGAGGTCTTGAATTCTGAGTAAGATTTCTTAATTTATTCCTTGGAATGAGGAAATTAGCATTAGGATTAACAAATTGTTCAAATTTAGTCCAGTAGCTGGCTAATAATTTCTGTTCATCTGCTGACAGATTCCATGAATTGAACTGATCAAATCCTTGATCTCCTGACCACATGAGAAGATATTTACATTTTACTTCTTCATCAACCTCAATGAGTGGTCCTTGGAAAATATTTTCACATTTTTGCTTCCATCTTCTATATCGACTATAGAGTTCTGCTCCAGACATCCAGTCCATCTTGGGGCCTAGTTCCAAATTCATAAGATTGGTAGCCATAATTGATCATTAGCGATTGAATGAGACGACTGAATTCTTATTGAGGAGTTCTTGATGTGAAGTAAACAAAGTGACAAAATGGCGGTTTTCTTGCTGATGAAAACTTTTACCGATGGGCGGTATTTGGATGAAGACTAACTTTTCTTCTGTAACAAACCTCTGAAATGACTGTAGTTGATTCCTTGATAGTTGTTGAAACTAATCCCTAATCTGACACCATGTCGTACTCTTTGGTACGGGTTCGGGAATCATATATTGAAGAAGAAAGTTTAGTTAGTTTTATTGATAAGCCATGTTGGAACCGGACTACTCGAATAGAGTAGGAATACATAAATGACGTAATGAAATGAGTCATGCACTATTAATAGTAACATAGAATATACCAGAGTATCTATTTATAGACTGTAATGAATATGGGTTAAAGGTATTGTTTACTGTGATACTCTGACACTTCTCTTTTGGGGTTTGGCGCTACCGGCTTAGCTCGCTCTTCGTGACGTTTATTTCTCTGGTAAAAGGCTTTCAGAAATGTCAGTGGGTCCATTAAGTTGTCACCCATTCTTGATCTCAGTTTTATGACCAGCAGAGCACAAGCCGAGAAGGCTCTTTCGGCCTCAACGCTGGTTGGCTGGACCATTACAGTTATTCGGTGTATACTGTGATGAAGAACTGAGATGAACGATTGAAATGATTGCGCGTATTCGTTCAATAAGCAGGAAGACTCGTTTTCCCGGAAAAGGTGAAGCATTTAAATATACCTTATATGGTCATAAGAGACAATTTTCGGAGAAGCAGTTTCCTAGAAAATAGTTTCTTGCTGCCTGACGAATGAGCACATATGGTCCCATGAGTCATGCCCATGACCATATATGGTCAGGTTAGCGTGAGAATATGTCAAGCGACTGAAATAATGCACGTGCAATGTGGGGAATTTGTTCATATAAACCTCCGTGTTTTCACAATTTCCAGTACCGGTACCGCCGGTACTCGAATCCGGTACCGGTACTGAAGTATCGGTACCGGCGGTACCGTTACCGGTACCGGTTGCGAACCCTGCCCGGTTATCAAAAAATGACTGACAACTAAAAATGTGATATCTTTATTTCGTGGTTTTCAGTTCAATGTTTTGTGTACTAGGGTACATAAAAACGTCTTCAACAATAATGTAACATTTTTTTTTTAAATATTTCAAACTTCACTATATGTTATGACACAATACAATGTGCTCCGGGCAATGACACCTGACAAAAAAATAGAAGCACGAGTTACTATTAAAAAAATACTTAGACCTACCTTCTAATCAATTTACTTGGTTACCTGGGTCATTTTTCATTAAAAGTTTATGCTCTTAAGCCGCGAAAAGATATAGTGTCCGGTCTAATCTGGTACCGTGTGGGATTATCAGTATAGAAGTAGAAGCCGTATCTCATCGTATCTGGAACCGTAGTCCGTGTATTTGCTTTTTCTATTATCTAGCCTACATACCGATAATCCCGAACCGGTCGGCGGTCACTGGCCCAAAAAACGTTCCTCGTCTACTAACGGTTGATGGTATAGGTCATATCAGGAATCGGTGTAATACCCAAAATAACCGCATTATTAAAAATACCTTATTTACCCAAATATGAAAATATTACCGAAAGATATTTGAAAGAAATAAAATCGATATACTACTTTCACAGGTCACAAAACATATTATCTTTCAATAATATATTATCAAGCTTTGGATTTAACGCTTTGTTTTACGGCCAACATTAAAGGGACAGTCTGAATTTTTTTTAGGTCAAAAATTTTTTTTGCTCAAATTTGTGAAAACTTTACACCAAAATCTGTAACTATGTGCCCTTAAATGTATCTGAAAGTTTTATCTAAAAAAATCCAGCCGTTAATTTTTAAACGCTAAAAACATGCTAAAATTTTTAAAAACCTTACGTAAGGTTTTTAAGTGTGTTATGTTTTTTGGACGCTGATAGAGAACTACTGAACGGATTTGAGTAAAATAAACGCCCAATTGTAGAAAAATGTCCCTCTTGTGTATTTAAAAGGTTTCAGCTAGAAATATTAAGCCATTTAAAGGGCAAACACCAAAACTATGTCAAATTTCTTAATTAACAATAAGTACTTCCTGTTTGTAATTAACCTTTTAAAACCAAATTAAGTTTGATCAAGAAGATATAGATATACAATAAGCATACTTTAAAAATACTCTCAGGTAGCGTTTGCGATTTTTTGGATATTGTAAACTTTTTTCAAAAAAGCAGAATGGCCCTTTAAAAGAAAGGTCAATTTAGACATCTTAACTTCCGCCACAACATTTTCCTATAGTGATATACATATTTTTTAATAATAGCATTGTGATATTCTTATGTAAAGTGTTATGGATAATCGTTTGTCTGCAGGAACTATGCATCACCGATTGCAATTTGTCGGAAAATGGGTTAATATGAAATGCAAATTTGATTTAAGAAATTCATTGATAATAAATTTCAAAATGGATAATGAAATTTATGTTGAGATACTGTCTTACTTTACGACTGATTTATGAAACATATCCACAGAAACTTCCGATACTTATATCTGTGCATCTTTTTAACTTTGTGAAATTCATGTGGGTTAATGGATATTTTGCATAATATTTCATATTATTTACTATCTCTCTTGCTGACGTCTACTTTTTTTTCATAAAAACTTATATATAGCCTTATTTATACATATTTCCTACTTTGAAAACTGAAATTTAATTTCGAAATTGTGGGCCAAGTTCACTATCTGTTCGACCGATCTCAGAAATTATTTTTTTTTTAGCTAAACCAAACAGTTATAGTTCCCAAAGTTCATAGTCGAATTTGAAGTCTTAAAATCTATGTGTATCCATAATTATCAGAGTTTGAAAGCAAAAAAATACGACTCGTATTTTAGTGAGACTATGTCTTATATAACTAAAAACACATATATAGAAATTGAAAAACAGAAGGTATATTAAAAGCGATGTTGCCATTTCCGTGCAGTTCTCTATTTACATACATTCAAGACCCAAATCAACCACCGAAAATGCCGAAGCGAAGAATTGAAGATACCCAGTACTGTTATAGTGGTGATATTTCTATTGATATACCAAACGGTATGAATAACTTGTATTTCCGGACAAATATTTAGGATGATCTCGGTCAAGTCTAATTTGGCAATTAATGGATGAACAGTTTGAGTTATTATCAAATATGCAATGCAGATAGTCTTATCACGTCTATGCGAAAAATGTATTATTTGGATATACAATTTTAAGCAGAGTATTTTCAATACGAAATTGGGTCATTTATACAAAAAATGACAGAAGTAAATTCTGACCTCACGTTATAAATTTGATATAAACTTTTCCATTAGTAATAGTACTGCACGACAATCGCATAATCCTTATAATTTTCTTGTGTTTTTGTGACGTTCAATCGGTCCCCTTTAAATGTTTATATTTATATGTGTTAGATGTGTATGTGTCAATAATGAAGATGGAAGCAGACGTTATGCTATCATTGAAGTTCGAGGAATCAAAATCTTATTTACATGTAATTATGTAACTCACTTGGATCTAATTTCTGATAAAGCAGCCATTGTTGTTTATTTTTTTATGGTTATAATATACCTGACTTGTCGGACCTATCGACACTTTGACAGTAAGCACGGACTCAATGGAATACGGCACATTACACATACCCACTAAACGAGTATCAATCTGCACGTGCTCGACATAATTACGGTGGGTTTGATTTCCAAACTAGCTGAAAACTTTTACCTTCAGTGACCCAGATTTTGTAACCCATCTTCCCTCATATCTAAATGACATAGGCCTACCATTCTATTTTTGTCTTGTACATCGGTTAGAAGTCATTTTTTAAAAAAAGAAAAATGCATTGATCATCATGTTTAATGACTATGGACGCTTTTTTAATTGCTAGTAGGATAAAAAAAAAAAATATCTAAAAAACTTTACATGTGCCTCATCTTTAATAATGTAAAGCCGGTACAGGTGCAGAAAAACAGAACGTAAAATACAAAGACAACAATACAAAAAAGGCCTATACAATATAGTTTCAAAAACATTTTGGTGATGAAATTCCAGATAAGAAAGCTACCAAAACTTCATGTATTGATAGGACTTTGTCATGTGGGGTATGGTCTTTTAAGTTCAACTTTCAGATATCAATTGTAAAATAGCAAAACTTGCAATATTTACTTAAAAACTGGTCTGTAATGTACACCATCACGGCAAGTCCTTTTTAAGGTAAAAAATATACAATAGCCAGATGTGCTGTAACTCTCAGGAAATGTCCTGGTAACTCATTGGTCAAAAATTATAATTTCAAGAGAAAATCTCTCCTCTTTTTTTCACATTTCGAGGGTAGCGCTTAATTGGGAATCTGAACAGTTTCTGTATGTTCCAATTCTCCCTTCAATTGAAAAGTACTGATTTGGATTTTGTTTCATTCAAAATTTAACCATCTATTTCCTTCTCTGCCATCTTGATTTCTGTCTTCACCCAGGCAAAACTTCTTATTTTTCAAAACAGGGGGAATATATTCTTCATTCTATTCCAGCTTGTTGATATCTGGACGATTCCTTTAAACTTGAACAAGCAGAACTTGCCAATCAAGCCCAATGCCTCTACTATAGTGGACTCATTCTTCAGTCTTCTCTTCACAATCACTTTAATCAGCTTTGATTAAAATCTCCTGAAGATTCAAATCGACAAAATTAGTTTTCACAGTGATCTCACAATTAAAATATTTACGAAACCACTATGAAAACCAGTTTCATCTAGTACGTGAGCAGCTTAATCTTCAATTCATTATGGTAACCCCTTCATAAAAAATCTGAAATACAGGATATTGATTCAAAAAAAAATATACAATAAACAAACCGGTTTCATCTAGTACATAATTAGCAGCTTAATCTTCATATCTTCATACAAATCTGAAATACAGGATGCTGATGCAAAAAATATTATATAATAACCAAACCTCTTCATAAAAAATCTGAAATGCAGGATGCTGATGCAAAAAATCTTATATAATAACCAAACCAGTTTCATTTAGTACATAAGCAGCTTAATCTTTATTTCTTCATATCTTCATACAAATCTGAAATACAGGATGCTGATGCAAACAATCTTATATAATAACCAAACCAGTTTCATCTACTAATCTTCATTTCATCATGGTAACCTCTTCATACAAAAAATCTGAAATACAGGATAAAATAGACAAACCATGCAAAATTTGAAGCATTTACCAATATTGTTATAATGTTATTTAAGATGCTTAATTTTCAATTTTCATGGTTTCCTCTTCATTCAAATCTAAAATGCAAAAGTTTTTAAACAATAACCAAAATCCAATTATTTAAACAAAATGGATCAACAGGCACATCAAAATGGATCAACATGCTCCTATGATACCGCTTTATTGAAAGCAATTTTTATGTATGGATGCAAATTCACAAAAGTGTCTTTTCAACACTGTATCAGCTAATCAGAATACAATGTATCTTCACTTGTATTAAAGGCAAAGGGATTGCAATTTTGTATGTGTATTGGGAACACTGACTGCACTTTGCACCAATCCAATTTTTCATTAGATCGCGTAGTTCCAGAAGTTCCCGATTTGTGACATCATCAAACACTTCATTTAAGTGTAATTACTGGAATCACAGATGTCTGATTAAAAATTGGAAATGGTGCAAATTTATGCAAATAATAGAAAACCTCTCTACAATCTCTTTATTAACCTTATATGACAAGAATTGATAAGAAATCATGTCTCTCTTTGGTGAACAGATATATAAATTTTAACCATTTAACTCCATGAGTGTCAATGTCACAGTAAAGTGTAAATAAGTCTGCCTAAAAACATCTTAAAAGTATATTTACTGCTCTAAAAACTTGTTATTTATTCATATATATTTAATTCATGTATTTTTATGATTTACATGAATACATTTCATAATAGAACTAATTACAAAATCAATCATAAAACTGAAAAATTATAAAATTTTAAAAATGGAGGAAGTCCTTACAAAGATAAGTAAAAGTTTGAATAAAAATAGCGATGCCCCATCGTAATACGCCCACTTTTGTAACGGCAGCCAAGTCGTCCGGGAGGTCGACAAGAACTACCAGTAAATGAAACATCTGTCGAAAACCGTGCCATCAAGAATGTTTACAAAATTGAACGATTTTTTAGTGTTTACAACTACAAGTTAACAAGGGCAATAACCCATGAAATAGTTTTCAATTCGCCTGATTTTCAATAGGGTTGATCATTGGGTGATTACAAACACTCACAGCAAGTTTCATAATAATCCACCAAGAAACCAGCTCTCTATCGTGTCCACAACTTTGAGAGAGTAACAGGCTGAAAAATTAACGTGTTTTAAAGAACAAGGGCAATAACTCATAAATATTTTTTCGAGGTTTCTGATATTCAATAGGGTTTATCCTAATGTCAATACAAACACCCATACCAAGTTTCATCAAAATCCATCAAGAAACCATTTCTCTATGGTGTCCACAACATATTTTCAAAAGCAAGGGCAATAACCCAGGAAATATTTGTCGATTCGTCTGATTTTCAATAGGGTTCATCCTTGGGTGATTACAAACACTCACAGCAAGTTTCATAAAAATCCATCAAGAAACCAGCTCTCTAATGTGACCACAACTTTGTTAAAGGCTGAAAAATTAACGTGTTTTAAAGAACAAGGGCAATAACTCATCAAATATTATTTCGATGTTTCTGATTTTCAATAGGGTTTATCCTAATGTCAATACAAACACTCACACCAAGTTTAATCAAAATCCATCAAGAAACCAGCTCTCTATGGTGTCCACAAGATATTTTCAAAAGCAAGGGCAATAACCCATGAAATATTTGTCGATTCGTCTGATTTTCAATAGGGTTCATCCTTGGGTGATTACAAACACTCACAGCAAGTTTCATAAAATCCATCAAGAAACCAGCTCTCTAACGTGACCACAACTTTCTGAAAGGCTGAAAAAATTAACGCGTTTTAAAGAACAAGGGCAATAACTCATCAAATATTATTTCGATGTTTCTGATTTTCAATAGGGTTTATCCTAATGTCAATACAAACACTCATACCAAGTTTCATCAAAATCCATCAAGAAACGAGCTCTCTATGGTGTCCACAAGATATTTTCAAAAGCAAGGGCAATAACCCATGAAATATTTTTCGATTCGTCTGATTTTCAATAGGGTTCATCCTTGGGTGATAACAAACACTCACAGCAAGTTTCATCAAAATCCATCAAGAAACGATCTCTCTATGGTGTCCACAAGATATTTTCAAAAGCAAGGGCAATAACCCATGAAATATTTTTCGATTCGTCTGATTTTCAATAGGGTTCATCCTTGGGTGAGAACAAACACTCACAGCAAGTTTCATAAAAATCCACCAAGAAACCAGCTATCTAACGTGTCCACAACTTTGTTTAAGGCTGAAAAATTAACGCGTTTTAAAGAACAAGGGCAATAACTCATCAAATATTTTTTCGATGTTTCTGATTTTCAATAGGGTTTATCCTAATGTCAATACAAACATTAATGTGTGGGCGTATAATAAAAATCCATAAAAGCAAAACAATTCCCTCATTAATCAGCAAGTGGTTGCCTAGCAAGATACGCCCACTTTCCTGATAGATTTTTAGTATATCAAGGGCGCTCGTCAATTCAAGTCAACTTATACCAAAAATCTAACCCGTCAAAAATCTTTTGAAAAAATCGTCAAATTCAAACTTGTCCAAAATCTCAACAATATAAATGATCACACCAAATTTCATTCAAGTCAGATGGAAACTGTAGACTCTATCACAATCACAGGCCAATTTTGAAGCGTTTTGAATAAGTCAAGGGCAATAACTCAAAATATTTGTATGAGGATTTTCCAACTGCCCTCCTCTACCATTTCCATACAATAACTATTTTATTACGGTACTAGTTATTATCAGCTGCAGAACATGATTTTTTTTTCATCTGGTACAAAAGCTGACTTTTGCCAAAATGAGCTGATTTTTTTCTGGATTTTTGAAAAATTTTAGTAGTACAAGGGATCCTTAAAACAAACAATTTTTTGTATGTGGGTGTGTGTATATCTATTTCTCAAAACTCTTTAATTAAAAGGGGGAGAATATTTTTTTGTAAATATGAAATTGAATTGTTCGGAAATTGAACATTGAGACTCATCGAGTGTTCACAGTTTGCAATGACTTTATATACCTATGCCACAATTAAGTTTGTACTAAAAAGCAAAATGGTGTGACTTATCACGCTTCAAAATTGCATGTTATCGATGACTACTCAAGACAATTCATGGGATATGGTCCTTTTCTCGTGCTTAATCAGGACACTTGAGAAAACCAGTTGAAAACCCAGGCCTTACATGATAAGGCTACTTTTGGACAGGAAAATCAAAGTTTGGTAAATATTGTATATATGTAGGAGAAACTGGCCTAGTTATAATTCTGTTTATTTACTACATTATTCCTGTTTCTTTTTCTCATGACCTACTGGTCACTTCAGTCAATCTGGTTAATATCATTGTCAATATACTCTCATCTTTCTTTATTGACCTTATACTTTCACATATATTGACCAGTGTCCACTACTAGATCTGTCTAAAATCCTACTGGTCAAGTTTTGTATGTATGTTATTTGGGTATAACAGTGCTATTTGGTGCATTAAACCAATATTGGTTGGAATGACCATCTATATTATGGCAACATAATTATATTGACTAGTGTCCACTAGACTAGATCCTACTGGTCAAGTTTAGTAAGTATGCCTATGTTATCTATAAAACAGTGCCATTTGGTGCAATAAACCAAGTGGTTGGAATGACCATTAACATTAGCTTATTGACCAGTGTCCACAACAAGATCTTTCTTAAATCCTATTGGTCAAGTTTTGAATGTATGTTATCTGGGTATAACAAATGCAAATTGGTGCAATAAAGCTGAATATCTGCAATGAACAAAATTTAAGCTGAATTGACCATTTTCATTAACATATATTGACCAGTGTCCACTTGTCCACTAATGGTCAAGTTGTGTGTTTATGTTTTCCGAATGAAACAGTGTTAATAAATACTTTGCATTAAACTTAAATTTGTCATATCTGTCTTAAACTTAGTGGTCAAGTTTTGTATGTATGTAATATTGGTTGGATTGACTGTAAACATTAAAGGAATTTTAAAGTGGATTTCTAAACTTTG
The DNA here is from genome assembly GCA_029955415.1 of Lottia scabra. Classification (NCBI taxonomy): domain Eukaryota; kingdom Metazoa; phylum Mollusca; class Gastropoda; family Lottiidae; genus Lottia; species Lottia scabra. Next base: position 222,660 of record JARJEI010000083.1, on the reverse strand, counting down.
TATGTGTATCGGAGACACTGATAGCATCAATTTGTGTCATTCCATTCCGACATCTGTGGTTCTTGCAATTCCACTAAAACTAATGCGTTTTATGAAGTCACTTCTATTGATATCTATGTAGATCACTCTCTTTGAAGTCAAAAAACAAGTTAGTTTTAGTGGAAATGCAAGAACCACAGATGTTGGAATGGAATTTGGAATGGAATTTGGAATGGCGCAAATTGATGCTATCAGTGTCCCCGATACACATACAAAGTATAGAAATCCTCTTTACAATCCCTTTAAGTATAGAATAGGAGCAGACTTTTGCACTGAAAAGTTTACAACAATTTTTGACAGGTTTGAATTTTAAATAATTACCAATTTAGTTTTAGTGGAAATGCAAGAACCACAGATGTTGGAATGGAATTTGGAATGGAATTTGGAATGGCGCAAATTGATGCTATCAGTGTCCCGGATACACATACAAAGTATAGAAATCCTCTTTACAATCCCTTTAAGTATAGAATAGGAGCAGACTTTTGCACTGAAAAGTTTACAACAATTTTTGACAGGTTTGAATTTTAAATAATTACCAATTTAATACATATTAATGTCAGCTGTGGATTAAGTCATTAAACATTTCCCACGTCATTTTACATAGGTTCAAAATGGCTGCCACCATGACTGTTAGTTGTTTCTAGGTGTATGTTTGTCATAGTTATAATGACATATATAAATTATTACTTATTAATCATTTTCTTGCACTCAATCTTTAATTATGACATCCATCACACAAACTATTTTGGCAGTTTTTCTGGGCAACATGTTATTCCTACAAAAAGATGGTACATTAGGATCCTTTCTCACAGCTAGTCTTTGGCCAAACCTCTTGGCATTGATCTTTCCTGGATCATCCGTATCGTTCGGATGGGACAATAAACCAAGGCCCTGTGTGCTATTGGCTGTGCACGTTAAAGATCCCTCAATAGTTGGAAATCGACAATAAGAGCAGGATAATGCCGCTGTCCTGGCAAAAATTTCCCTCAATGCACACTGCATGGCGTTTGCCCATCCTCAATTAGCCCATGTAGGTGCAGAAAAGTAGGACGTAAAACTCCATTCATTTCATTTCATTTGGATCATCCGTATCAATTTACAGCTGGGTTTACTGGAAAGGTCATCAGACTTTTACACCCCGATCGCGATCATACATAGTTAGCCTACCAAGATATGTTTTTAGAGGTTTTTTTTTTTCAGAGTATACACAAACCAATAAACTCAATAATGATTTTTGTATATTCCTTTATTTCTTTTAGTGTCAACTCCCCTTCTGACATCTGAGAAATGTAAAACAAGCAAGATGTACAAAAAGAAAAGCATAACCAGGAAAGGAAGTATCAAAATGTTTTTACTGACTGACATCACAACTGACATATCAAAAGGTGTCATGTGACATCAGATTTAGTCAACTTTTGCACCAAATTGAGTTAAAGCAGACGGCATGATTAATGATTATTTTAATCATGTATCATGTCACTAACATGCAACACGACACAAACAAGGTGACCAGGTGGAAAATCACATCATCTTCTACACCACAATTCTCACACTAAATCTGAGCAGAAGACAATTAACCCTTTGATGTGGCAGACGGCATAGTCTCCTAACACAAGTTTCTACACCTAATGGATATTAATTGAATCATAATTCAGCCCTGACAGTTAACATGATGTACAAGGTTTAATAATTATGTGTAATAATGTGATCTTCACATCTTCAAGTGGTTGTCATCAGATGGCTAGAAATGATAGATATTTTCCATCTTAGCAGACGCATGTTTGACTATTGAGATACACATATAAATAGTTTTAGCCCTTAATTGACCGTCAATTTTTCAACAAACAAAAACATCATCAATTTACCTTTCTATTACAAATGAAATTTACAAGAGTCTATCATATCCTACTTTTCTAAATGTGTATCTAATGCATACAGGCAATACATTGAAGCTTGATATGGCAACAAAATGTTTTGCATGGCCCAGTATAGACACTTAAACTCCAAGCTTTAATGACAATAATCTCTGCATTGAGTTTCTTTACAGTTGCCAGGAATTTGTAGATAAAAAGAAAAGTCTACTTCACTACCAATGAAAATTTAAATGGCTCTTAATTTCTTTCATATCATAGGCATATATAGCATTTTGTTTCTGACATTTACATATATTTATAGTACAATTTCCCTTTAAAATTATAGTATCTTTGCCTTAAGGGAGGTGATTTTGCTAGTGTAGATAATAACATGCACTACTGTATTTGATGTACCCTTGGTAAAATGTTGATAAATAAGTTTCCCCCAAAATGAATCAAAAATGTTACCTGAATGTTCTTCTCTCAAACGTTTTCATTGACCTTATAGCTTGTCCTTTTCGTGTTTTCACTGCACATTTTTCAGCAGGTTATCATATTTCAACCTCCACTGCAATCACTGCATCTACCACCATTCTGAAAGGCAAAAGAATTTCTTAAAAGAATGTTGCTATTGACAATACAAACCAATCTATATTGATTTAATGGTCTTTTTTCATCCATCTAGAGTGTGAAGAACAGACCCAGTTTAAATATGTCCATTTTCTCAGAGGAAGCTTTTTAAAACTTTGTCCTTACATTGCATGCCGTGTAATGATCAAATGTAACAATGTAACCAAGTACAAGCAACGTAAAATATTTGCAGACGACAGTTCCTAGTTAATCATTGAGGGGAAACCCAGTAATTTATTATGTAAATCATTCAACAATTTGTTTTGTCAAAGTCAAATAAACCTATTCATGTTCCCAACAGTTTTAATTCGGGTGCATTTGCAGCAATCGTAAAAACGGTGTAGTTCGAGATTTGTCAGATCTAAAAAAATGGCATGTTAAAACATTTCGGTTTTGTTTTTCAAAGTCAATACTAACAGCGGCCATGACACAATGGTAATTTTTCAAAAGCTTTGTTGACTAAGGTATACATTACAAAAGATAAGTTAGTCAGATGTATAATTATTTATCTTTTGCTGCACCTCCTCAAGTCTGCTCCAGTGTTTGTCACGTTAAGGTATGACCAGAAGAAAAGACTTACTTCCTTTTTCCATAACAACTGTAAATCTACCTGAACGACAAAATTTTAACCAAAAAAAATCAACCACTAAGCACAGCAAATTTAAAACAGTGTTTTAACCAGTGTTTACTTATTCAATAACCAAGAAAAAAAAACTTTATCCCCCTTAAAAACTGACAAGTCTGTGCTTACAGATTGACACAGTTATTTTTTTCATCTGACTATTGTTTGCTTGAACAATACAAAGATATCAAATAAACCAAAACCCTAGTTAAGGGTAAAGCTTGTCAATCACATTAGCCTGTAGCCCCGTGTCAATTTCATAGACACACTATCTAAGGTTACACTTGTAAATGTTTCATTGATGGCAAAACACAGGTTATTTTTTGTTGTTGGCTAGGTGGAATTGAAGAGAACATGACTAGAACTAGCCTAATTTGAAGGGTTTTGAGCAGATCATGTTGCAAAACTCATGTCAAATTGCTGAATCAATAGACCTATTGAATGACTCCATGTCCATATTTTACTAATATTCTTAATCTTTTATGTCATAGCCATATCCTGTTTTGACAATAACTGGCCGATTTCCAATGTTGGTAAACAACATGACAATTTATTTCAAATCTGGGAAAAAGTTAGAAACAATCTATATTTTTGCTTGGTTGTTGATGTAAAAGGAATCATTTCTCATATCTATTTTAAGGTCAAAACGAACATGGTACAGTGTCAAGTGAGGTAAAATCAAAGCAGTAGAATCTTGTCATCATCCCGTCCAGACCCTCACTATTGAAATATTCATTTCCCACAATACACTCTGTATATCGTCAATTCGCACCATTATTCTGTTTACAGCAGTATGAAATCTAAGATTGAGATTGTTAATATATTTTTTGTGACTTCAATGGGTAAATTAAGTTCAACAACAACTTTTGGAATTCAAATGGTAAGAATGGATATCTGTCTTGTAGATTTTCTCAAAATTGAGCAACTTTGTTTTTGTTACACACCTTTCTTGCAAGAGCAAGAGCCAAAATGTGAAGTATTACATTGAGCAAGTTTGTTTTTGTTACACACCTTTCTTGCAAGAGCCAAAATGTTTAAGTATTAATTGAACAAGTTTGTTTTTGTTACACACCTTTCTTGCAAGAGCCAAAATGTTTAAGTATTAATTGAGCAAGTTTGTTTTTGTTACACACCTTTCTTGCAAGAGCCAAAATGTTTAAGTATTAATCGAGCAACTTTGTGTTTGTTACACACCTTTCTTGCAAGAGCCAAAATGTTTAAGTATTACATTGAGCAAGTTTGTTTTTGTTACACACCTTTCTTGCAAGAGCCAAAATGTGAAGTATTACATTGAGCAAGTTTGTGTTTGTTACACACCTATCTTGCAAGAGCCAAAATGTGAAGTATTACATTGAGCAAGTTTGTTTTTGTTACACACCTTTCTTGCAAGAGCCAAAATGTGAAGTATTACATTGAGCAAGTTTGTTTTTGTTACACACCTTTCTTGCAAGAGCCAAAATGTTAAATATTGCATTGAGCAAGTTTGTTTTTGTTATACACCTTTCTTGCAAGAGCCAAAATGTGAAGTATTACATTGAGCAAGTTTGTTTTTGTTACACACCTTTCTTGCAAGAGCCAAAATGTGAAGTATTACATTGAGCAAGTTTGTGTTTGTTACACACCTATCTTGCAAGAGCCAAAATGTGAAGTATTACATTGAGCAAGTTTGTTTTTGTTACACACCTTTCTTGCAAGAGCCAAAATGTGAAGTATTACATTGAGCAAGTTTGTGTTTGTTACACACCTATCTTGCAAGAGCCAAAATGTGAAGTATTACATTTAGCAAGTTTGTTTTTGTTACACACCTTTCTTGCAAGAGCCAAAATGTTAAATATTACATTGAGCAAGTTTGTTTTTGTTATACACCTTTCTTGCAAGAGCCAAAATGTGAAGTATTACATTGAGCAAGTTTGTGTGTGTTACACACCTATCTTGCAAGAGCCAAAATGTGAAGTATTACATTGAGCAAGTTTGTTTTTGTTACACACCTTTCTTGCAAGAGCCAAAATGTTAAATATTACATTGAGCAAGTTTGTTTTTGTTATACACCTTTCTTGCAAGAGCCAAAATGTGAAGTATTACATTGAGCAAGTTTGTTTTTGTTACACACCTTTCTTGCAAGAGCCAAAATGTGAAATATTACATTGAGCAAGTTTGTGTTTGTTACACACCTATCTTGCAAGAGCCAAAATGTGAAGTATTACATTGAGCAAGTTTGTTTTTGTTACACACCTTTCTTGCAAGAGCCAAAATGTTAAAGTATTAATTGAGCAAGTTTGTTTTTGTTACACACCTTTCTTACAAGAGCCAAAATGTTTAAGTATTAATTGAGCAAGTTTGTTTTTGTTTCACACCTTTCTTGCAAGAGCCAAATTGTTTAAGTATTAATTGAGCAAGTTTGTTTTTGTTACACACCTTTCTTGCAAGAGCCAAAATGCAACGTATAAGGAGAGTACATAGTCAAATCTATAGAGAACAAAGCCAAAAAAAAAATTACGCTACATAAAACACTTAATTTTAATTCATTCATTCAAAAAAAAAAAACACACTTCTTTATCAATGACTTAAGTTACAACCACCATTCATAAATACATTATCAAAGTACTTTTACGCGTCTGCCTTGAGAGGTCGGCCATTCATGTTCAGATCTGCATCGTTTATTCACTCAATCTTCTTAAATCTGACTCAACTAAATTCTCCTTCATATCAAGGTGTAATTGTAGTATCTAAATGTCCTCGTGAATGAACTAGTTTTTGTGAATCGGTAGCGCAGAACGACAAGGGTGGTCTACATTGCAAATTCAACCTAGTCTGTAACCTAAAAAGTGTACCTCCTGCAGAAAACTTAAAAGGGTTTTTGAACACACAGTTTTTAACAGAACGTGATTTGAAGACATATTTTTTAATCTAAAGATTTGTATGATGTTATAACAACTAAAGATTGTGCATGTAGAAACATACAGGTCTTTCAAAATCCTTTTGATCAATCTACAAATAGATTCCCGCATTTAAGAAGTTAGTAAATAAAGGGACATGTAGATGTAGTTTTTAATCCTTCATGTGCAAGTGAATAAGACCACCAGCCAAAAACACCAAACACATTGAAAAAAAGTTGATCATCATCAAAATAATGCTTAAGTAGGACAAACACTGACTGGATAACAATATACATGCAGCGGAAAAATTTGAGACTCAACTGACTAACAAATGCATACTGCTAAAGGCCCCTGCACATGGAGAGAATTTGGCATGTGCCAAAAGCACAGCCCCTTTGGCACAAGCTACTTTCTAACCTCAATACTCCAAGACTAAGAAAGATTAGTCATACATATCCTATTGCCAGTCAAAATGGTCGACTGCTGCCGTGAAGGTGCCATTTGCCATTATGTGGTCAAATACAGACCAAAAATCACCATAACATAATGTGCTACTAGTCAAGCCTAAGAAGCGGTGCATCATTTCCCTGTACAGGCATCTAGAAAACCCATCTGCAAGTGTAAATTCTTAAGGAACATTATTTGACCTTCAAAATTATTGCAATTTCAGACTCAAAAAATTTATGACCATCATACTCTGGAAACTTTGCCAAAAGATTACGAAATTTAAGGACAAAAGTGAAGGTCAATTCGTGATGCACACGCAACCTTGAGGACCTAACTTGAGATTATAAATGATATAATTGTTTGTTGACTTAATGCTACATTGATACTTTTCTATAGCAGACGGGTTGTTGACCTACTAAATGATGTTGAAACTTGTTATGCATACAAACTGTTTCATTCATAAAATCATACTTCTTGGCGAATGGCTTAAAGGAGTTGCTGAAGAATATTCAATAATTTTGTCATATAGCCACAAGACAATTACTTTGTTCTCCACATTTCAGTCATTTGCAAGGATAAACAATAAGCACAAATAAGACAAGAATTTGCAAAAGAGCGTTGCCCATAAAAGTAAAATTTAGGGTTCAGCTGACCCCATTATTTGTACGCCTTCAGGTTAGGTTTTAATATACATAAACAGCTAGTCAATTATTTCATATTATATATACTCAATTTAAATAGCTTGCGTCTCGTCTTTATAAATGTGCACAAAAAAAGTTGCATATTCATCTATTTTTTTCTCATTTTGGGGCATGCAAAATCCTAAACCATATATCCTGATATTTTTATTTATAACATTGAAATGGGATTTGTGCAAATTGATGCTATCAGTGTCCCCAATAAACATAAAAAAAAATCCCTTTAACAATCTGGAAGTTACATCCCGTAAAAGATTAAATAAGCTCAGAGTTATCAGTTGTTATCCAATCAAAGGTAAGAGTAGAAATGGGCTGAGAATTGCTTGTTATCATTATAGATAACCTCTGTTGTTACTACTTGTTCTTGATGTTTACAGTTTGTTATTTCTTTATCTCCCAGACCTACTTCTTCAGATACAAAATATTGCTCCCCAAAAACAATTGTCTTGAGGAAATAGTAACTGATTGAATATTTTTAAACAGTTAATCTATACCATAGTGAGGTTTCTTCTTGTAAAAGAAAACAAATTAGAAAATGTTGAAATTCACATTTTAGCATTGTTTTTTTTTTAGGTTTTATGATAAAAAAAAAATATCAAAGAATAGAAAAATATTTTGAAGATTTTTTTTAAAAAATGTGCCGTTTTATATGTAGACCGTTTTAATTCATATGAACAATTTTTGCTTGCATCATTTTTTTTCTTCTTCACATTCAGACATAAATGATTAAAGACATTAACAGGTAATTCTTAACAAAAAAAAACCCTGATTGGATGTTTACAGTCTTTAATCTAGAACTGACCTACACATCAACTTTATTTCAAGTGGGCGTTGATTTACGTTTTTCATCGTTTTTCACCTTTTTTCTATGTAGAAATAATGAGATCTATATAAATACGGTTATCAATTTCATCTACTTAATGGCTCCAGTAGTATGCCGCAACATTATCTTTTGTCAAATTGTCCTGATGCGAGTGCAACTTAATCAAGCAAGTTTAAGTGTTAAGGTTATCAATAGAGAAGGACTGGGAAGACATCCTTGGCTCACCCCATACTCACGTCTGACAACAATAGTTACTTATCAAAACACTTATCTAACTGTTTAAATTGAATATCTAACTACTGTTTACTCTAGTCTGTTTCTCTATCTTTTTACATTTTACTTCAATATACTTCACTAAACCATCAGCACACTTTATATTATATCAGCTAACGTTTAATTTGTTAGCTTTTTCAACAGGAAGGAGCAAGCTAAAAAAAATTGGCTATTGAATATATTTAAGAGTAATTTTAAGCAAAGTTTTTTATTATATGACACCTTTTCTACTTATTTTTAATTTTGGATAATATCTTAAACCCTTTCAAAACCAACAGCAGCTTTACCAGCATATAATGAAGGAATAAGTACCCAATAAGGAAGTGAAGACACCATTACCAAGCGATGTCATTATGACATCAATGTCATTTTCTTTATGCTTTATATTTTTAAATTCAGTGTTACAAGTGTTAAACAATGAATACCGATGTAGATTTCACACCCTTCTGGAATATCCCCTTGGTTTGTTAAAGGGATATGTTCACTAACCGGTCTACCAAAAAACTTTTAGACTCAGAACCTGGAATCTTTTAGCTATTCTAATCCGTAATAATGTTACAAACTCTCCCTCAAAATTGAAGCTTTCAAATCCTGGTGTATCCATAAATATTGGCGTTTGAAAGTCAAAAATATGACTCGACGTTTAGTAAGACTATGACTTATATAGAAAACACATACAAAATATGAATATAAATTGAAGGAATTGTGTGATTTTTAGGCAGTTCCAGTAAATCTGAAAGCTATCTACACAATTTCAAGGACCAAATCGATCCTCAAAATGTTAACGATCCCCTTTAATATTAAAATATGACATCCCTTTACAGATTTTAGAAAGCTAATAATTATTAGTTGTCTATTCATTAAATAAGTAAATTATCAAATTATGAATAAATGAAAAAAATGATTTCAGAATCAGTAATGCATATGTCTGCAATTGTTTTTTTTTTTGGGAAAACAGAAAATGTTACCCAAAGGCAATAACCCTTTTAAATTTAATCATTTCCTACATTTACCAAGTGCTCATGTTCTTTTTCTTCATATTTGAAACATGTCCTTTAAATGGATTTCTTGACTCATTTCAAGGTTAAAATAATATTTCCTCTTTTAACAGTTACTTTACACACCAAAACTTACATCGCGCGGTACATTTTGACTAATTGTCCACATTAAAAAGATTTCCGTTAGTCCACAAAAATCATTTATTTGTCTACATATTTGAAATGAGACAAGTTAAATTCATTAAAATGTTTCCATGTCTGACCTGCCATTTTAGTAAGTGGTCTGACTAATTTTTTACTATTTACCTACCACATTAATCATGGCAATACAATGGTACTTTTATACCAAAATCTCATTCCCACTGCTTTCATTTATCAACCTAATTCTCTTGAGGTGAATCTATTACTACATCTGTGAAATATTTGACAAGTTTTTAAATGAGAATTTGCAGAACTATTATAGTCCACTTTTTCACATTAACTGTGTGTCATTAAAGGCAGAACAAATGCTCACTGTGCAACAAATTTTGATGCCATTTAATTACTAGGTTGCCCTTTAGGGTGACCACATCAAACTAAAAGATTAGAGCTATAAATGCAAAACTACATTAAATTATGAATTTTGAAAAAATCTAAGTTTTGATACTATAAAAAAAATTTGCTATTAGAATCAGATACTTTTGTTCAAACTTGTTTTCATATGATTTAATTGTAAATGTAGTTCCATTTGAATTATATGTGTCATTGTGGAGTATAACCTACAAAACTAACATGTTAAAGGGATTGTGCAGATTTTTCTTAAGTTTTTATGTTATTAAGGATACTGATAGCATTGATTTGCAACATTCTGATTTTCAATCATAAATTTGTGGTTCATGCAATTCCAACCAAAACAAGTCTTATATGACATCACAACGACACAGTGAAAATAACAACACTTTAATGTCATTGAATCTTCATATCCTCAGTATAATCCATTCAAATGCTTCCATTTTTTTAATGCAATAATGATGCCATAATCAGACAATGTTTTCACTTGAATTGTCAAAACAAGATGATATTTTTTTCTAAATGTGTAAATTTTCAAAATTAAACACATGTATAAATTGCTTTCATTGAAAATATATCAACTTAAACTGAACATAAACAAAATACTTTCATGTGAAATGAAATCCTTGCCACCCATGATTCCTGTGTTAAGTACATTATTTTCAAACCTCAAGGGGTGTCCAATTCTCTTCATCAAATTAAGGCAGTCTTCATGTCTACAAATCTACCTCTTTTTATTAGCTGAATCTTAAGCAGAAAAGTCGAGGCGTTTTTATCATATATGTGTATATATGTATATCAATTATTCCTTTTTCATTACTATCAAATTTTGCCTTCATTTCAAAAACATGAAAATGCCTTGCGTAATTTTATATTTTTGTCTCAATGAATTCTTGCATCTTATTTTTCTACTGTTGATTGGGCAATGGGTATAATTGTGTAAGTGACCAATTGGAACACCTCTTTGGATATATAGCATGCTGGATGGAACGCAATCACTGGTTAAAGTATTTCACAAGTGCCTATTTTAAGGGCCAATGCCTCAAAGCATAGCATAAAAATGTAATCAATGATTAGCTATTATGAAAAGCTAACCCTTACAATTGCTTATGCCATTAAAGACTTCATCTCTTTGGGAAATCTGCCTTGAAAACAGTGTTACTGTTAAAATTGCATTTGTTCATTAAAACTTCATTCAAAGGGTTCATATTTTAATTTTCTATTCTGAAGCCATATAAGTATCTTCTATGTATCCACTGAATTTTTTTCTCACACCACCTTGGTGTGATGCCACCATAAGTCAACTCAAGTCAAGTTATCATCATTTTACGCGGATCCACAATCAAATCTGATCAAGCTGAAAATCACCCAGAAAAAACAACTGCTGTCCATGTTTAAACATTTACCATCTCACTTTTCAATTTATGATTGGAACTGGAGTGTAAAGTTAGTAGATTATATCATGTCAAAAACTCGCCTTTATTTCACTCATTTCTTACGCCAAAATCAAAACAAACAAAACATAAGATAAATAAACACACAAGTCGTAATTTCATCTGGGATATTTACATGTAAATCTACGAGAATGCGATTTGATCACGCTCCCGGTAAACGTGAATCGTATTATCACATCGAGAAATCTCAAATAAAAAAATGGACTATCTCTTATCTCTGCAGTCACACATTTATGGCCAATTGCCAATCATGATATCAAATCATATCAAAATATCAGTATCATAATCAGGGGCTTGACGTCGTAAAGATGAGAACTTTTACAAGTTTTTACGTAAATATTAAAGAACATACATATACAAGGTTAAGGAGTCTATATGTAGATTAATGTGCATTTGCATAAAATTATGTATATTTTATATTATCTTAAAATTTTAATTCTAATTATTTTTTTAAAGAAAACCAAAACGTCTGTCATAAAGTAGAGTCTAAAATTAAGACTTGGAAAATTATTCTCTTTTATTCACAACTGACAGCAAAATAATTTTATACTTTTCACCCAATTTTCAGGCCACTTGATTCATAAAGAGAAATGGTATCCCTGATGTTCACAAGTGAGTTATCAACAAGATAAAGGTCGTCAGAAGATAATATGGCCGTCCAAGCAGAAGTGGAAATTGGAGATCTAATGGCCACTAATATCTATTTTATAAGACATGACTGTTATTGAAGCAGTCGAGTAAATATCACCAGATTCGAAATAAATTTGATCCTAACCAGCTGACAATGTGGTTTATGGCTAACAAAATAAAGTTTAGAGATATCCATGTAATATTTTTGTAATCTTTGCCGTTAAATATTCGCCATTAAATACTTCCAGGTGAACTGTTAAAGGGATACGGTGATCTAAATATTTGTCTTACTCAATGTTATCTATTCTCTATTCACTTTTCATAATGACATCACTACAAATCACAAAATATACACTAAAGACCTTGTGCTTAGTGACATCATTGCAAACACTTAATTAGTTTTAGTGCATGGAATTGTTTAATCTCAGACTAAATGATTAAAAATTGGAATGCCACAAATTAATTCTATCAGTGTCCATCATACACACATCAAGTTTACAACCTCATTAAGCATTTTGAGTTTATTTAAGTATTACGTTTAATAGAAAATACCCTTTCATATGTGATCCTGTTAGCTGAAATTGAGTTCTATGAACCAAATAATTTGATAACCATATACCTTAAACCATTATCCTTCCTAGTCAAGTCAACCTTCCCTTCATATCATTCCTTTACAGAAATGGAAGAAAAAGTCACTCCACCCATCAATAAAAATATCTTTGTACATGTGTCACTAGTGTAGGAAATAGTTGTTTAATGGATATATTGAAGAAAGTGAAGCATCATGAGATTTCTTGACCTCTTCCTCCTACAACATGGTGTTCATTTACAAACTGATCATTTTCTGTCCATTTCTTTTCAATTTCTTACGATCACTTTACAGAGAACCGGTCTGCATTTTCAGAGGTTGATTTGGAACTAAATTAAGAAAGAAAGAAAGATCTATATTTTACAAGTATAACAACTTAGGTTCCATGAGGATCCTTTATCCCAGCATAGTCCTTGGCCAAACCTCTTGGCATTGATCTTTCCAGGATTATCAGTACCCAATTACAGCTGGGTGGACTGGAATTATGAGTGAAGATGACTTATTCAAGGTCATCGGATTTCACACTCTGATCGAGAACCGAACTGTTAAACATAATGACCACCATTTCCTCGTATCCAAGCCAAAGAACATCGCACTAACCACTGTGCTACAGAACCTCACTTGTATACATGATCAAGATTTGTCAATATATATATGTCGTCATATTACATTCATTTCCAAATTGCTGACACAACATGCATAAATAATGCAGCAAAAACACCAAGATACATGTCACAACATGGATTAAGATGCCACCCAAATAAATAATCTCCATGACTGTGATGTATATGGCGGTACAAGCCACTTCCTACGTCCTACAGTTTAAAGGGCCATGTTTACCATTTTTCCAATCAATTGTATCTGAGACAAGAATTTTTGGCTAAGATGATAAGAAAAAGTGTTTATATATCACTGTCATAATTTGAGCCTTCAGATCCATGTATATCCATAAATATTCAATTTGACAATTAGAAATATGAATAGTATATTAGTGAACTAGTTTGTGAAATATATTGAAGGGATTATGAGATTTTTGTGCAGTTTCCATAATCCTGAACACTATATACAAAAGTGCTGACTGTTCCCCTTTAAGCACTATAAACTTCAATAAATAAGTGAAATTCAGCAAGAAATTTGTATATAACAATGTTTACTAACACTAAATTTAAGGTTGTTTACCAAAATTTAAAGGGGACCAGTCTTCATTTTTATTGGTTGATTTGGGACTTGAATATATATTTAAGTATCCTTCAGAGGCACTAGAAATGTACGAAAATTGCATATTTCCTTCAAATATATCTTAAATTAGACATTTTTCCTTCTATTTCTATAGATGACTTTTCTATATATTGCATAGTATCGCTAATGTGTAGTAGGGCATTATAACTTTCAAATGCTAATAATTATGGATGCACATGGATTTGAAGACTCAAATTTCAATGGTGAGTTGTGATAACCAGTACTAAATTGCTGAACTAAAAAAGTCCCCGTTTCTGAGACTTGGAAAAATCGACCCACGGAAATGAAGCCTGTGCCACTTTAAAAAAAAATCATAAAATTGATAGTCATATTTTAAAATTGTTTTAAAAATTGTTTTACAACGACATTTACACCAAATATGAACTTTTAAAGAGATTTTACAGTAAATCAAATTCAGGAAAGTGCATAAACGTATTAGACCTGAATACCATATTTGGAAATAATGCTGACACAACATTTGTTTTACTCATGACCTTATTGAACGCAAATGTACTGCAGAAATATTTTCATCACAGATTCAAAACTTAGTACTGCTTTCTTATTATTGCTTTTCCAAACTAGATAAAAACTTAAATATTGGCATATAAAAAAATACTTATTCTTTTCAAGCCAAACATTTAAAGGGAAACATTTTCGAGAGTCAACTTAGACCTGGAGTATTTGTAAATAGTCTAATAGTAATGAAACTGCAAAAAAATTGTTCAAACCCTTAAATTATATCAATAAACCTAAAGATTTATCTATAATTTTCTGTGTATATGTGTATTCTATATAAGTAAGCATATTCTCATTAAAATACAAGTCATATTTTTTATTTTCAAACGCTGATAATTATAACTACACAGGGATTTTAAGACTTGAATTTTGAGAAAAAGTTGTCAATACCATTACTGATTAGCTTAGCTAAAAAAAATCAGATTTAGAGATAATGGTTTGATTGGATGTATAGTGAATGTATCACTTTTACATTTCCAATTGACATTAAAATCTATTCCAAGTTTCCATGCCAAGAGTCAAAGACTGCCTGAAAAACGATTGTCTCTTTGTAACAGTGGTTAGCGTGTCGTTCTTGACAAGCATGACATCATTTGCTTGGATACGAGCAAATGAAGGTCGTTATGTTTGAGAGTTCAGTTCTTGATCAGGGTGTGATAATCCGATGACCTTGAATAAGTCATCTTCACTCATAATTCCAGTCCACCCAGCTGTAGATGGGTACGGATAATCCGGGAATGAGGTTTGGCCAAGGACCAGCTGGAAGAAAGGATCCGCAAGAAACCTAAGTTGTTATCCTTGTAAAATATAGATGTTTCTTTCTTTCTTTTAAAGTGTCTCCAACTCATAAGAGAAGATATTTAAAATCCCTTATGCTAATTCCCCAAAAAATAGCTATCAAAGCTTCATCTTTCAAAATCTTATTTTGCTAATATCTATAAACATCCGGTGTTGCTTTTTTCACATTTTAATTTGAAAAAAAAAACCATGATGAAACAGATATATGTAGGTCTACATCTGTTTCAAAAAATGACTCATTTTCAACCTAGTTGATTTCACAAAATGAATTGGATTTCAAAATTTGGGGAGCAGGTGTCAAAAATACAGGTAGTCTGAAAAATTGTAATTATATCTTTTCCCCTTAATTTAATATTTAGTATCACCCCATTACTAAATGTTGTGTTGAAAATAGGTCAAGGACATGGGTGTCTCTAAAATGCACTAAGCATGAACAAAATATACACAAGTCTAACAGATAAAAAGGATAATAATTCATCTTTAATATAAGAAACTTGCAATATAAATGCAAATGAAATGCACTCACATCCGACCATAGGCGTACGGGGCCTTAGTTGAGCAGGGGGGCAAAACCGATTTGCCCGACAACTAATGCTAATTTGCCCGACAACGAAATCAATATGCCCGACAAGTCGACCTCCACCCTACCCCTAATTCCAAAAACTTCTCGCCATCTGCCTTATTACATCATTTCCGAACGATTTTATTTTTTTAAATTTCCTTCATGACAATTACTGGGGGGGCAATTGCCCCCCCTGCACCCCCAGCTCGTACGCCTATGCATCCGACTTTTTTACTCCTATTTAGGTTAACGCAATAGATTTACAATATATGTAGGCTAGTTGTTTGAATATGTACTCCACCAGCAGATAAAACTTGTTTAAGTTACTTGTATCATATTTAAAAATGAAAATCCAAAATATTGATTGTTTGCAATTAAACAAAATTGTTTTAAACTTATAAACTTATAAAATATCATTCTCTAGAACAGATGCAAATATGAAGCTTATTCAGAGGTTATGTAGAATTAAAGTGATTGTAAAGAGGTTTTTCAAATTTTGTTTGTGTATTAGAGATACTGATAGCATCAATTTGCACCATTCCATTTTTCAATCATACTTCTATGGTTCCAGGAATTGACATTAATTTAAGTAATTGGTGATGTCATACGTGTCATTTTTCATGAAATATGCTTAATGTATAACAGGTTTTCTCAGGTGTGATGTCATCAAACACTTAATTTCAGAGATTGCTGATGAAACCACATAAGTCTGATTGGTAAAATTGGATTGGTGCAATTAATTGATGCTACAAGTATCCCTCATACAATTCCTTCCAGTCATTCTTATAATGAAATTATTAAAATGAATCAGAAAAATGTCTGAACTATATTTCTCGATTTTGTCCTCAATAATACCCACCCGCCCAAAACTATTTCTAGTTTACCTTTAGGTGTTATTGTCATTCATCATAACAAATGGAGATTAATTAATTCATAAAAAAATGATTGAGCCATAGTCATCACATGTTTTCAATTGTCACGTGTATTTAATTTAATTGGCATAAACCATTAAGTTACAGTAAAAAATTGCTCTCTAAAATTTAAATGCAAGAACTTTTTGAAGGAGCGTTTTTGAAAGTGGGGGGGCCCTTGGTTGAAAATTTTTAAAATCCACCTCTCACCCTCACCCCCACCACAAAAACTCCTCGGATTTCGGCCACTCGATTTTCAGATTTCGAAAATTACAAAAAAAATTATAAAAATGACAAAAATATTTTGATGAAAAAAGAAAAAAAAAATTAACTGTCAAAAAGTTAATTACTCCGCGGCCCCTGTTCAAGCTTGCAATCAAATACAATTACCCCCAAAAGACTATCCAAGTCTTTCAAAATTTCTATGCATTTTTTTTACATAATTCCAATTGTATAAAATATATGACTACAATGTCATTCTTATTCATTTTTACAAAAAAATCACTTTAAATTGTGCAAAAGTTGCACAGAATGATAGAAATTTTTCTTATGTAACCTTGAAATAATCCTTGCCATAAATTGCAAGTTTGATGCAAATTGATTTGAATTTTGAATCTCAATTGTGATCAATGTCAAATGTTGCGTCTTAATAAATCTATATCTTCAAGTGATTTTATTTGCTTAAATTATTATTATAAGCTTCAATAATTTTAGGATGTTTCATTAAAATTAAAAAAAAAACAATTTTTTTCCTTAATATAATATTGCAATTTTGATACATCAGAGAATTTGAAATCCAGTTTAGATTCACCAAGTTCAAGAATCTCGACAATTTCAACACACGAAAAAAAAGATACATGAAGGACTAAAACCAAACTCGCTACAAGTTTACGTAGATCCTTTCTCAGCCAATAGGAAAATATTTAGTGGAGGGAGGTAAACGATGAAATGCTAGAGAAATTGTTGACAAACACGCCACCAATGTAGACTGTTCATATTAAGATAGAAGGCAAGAAAACACTGCCTGACACCATGCACTTAATTATTTACCAAACACATTGAAATACAATGGACGTCTTTATGATGGCATCATGCAAGCAAATAGGCTTTGTATCACTATTGTTGCCGTATCAGTACGCTGGGCAAATCACAGATCAATACCTAAATCAACAGAAACCAATGTTAAGGATTTAGTTGTTTATTTCTATGTCTGTTCTGGACAAAAAACTTGAGCCCTGCATTTCTTCACCCCTTCCATCTCGATCGATATTATCCAATAGAATTTCACTTATTCTTCAGCGCCTAATTCTTTTTAAAAACATTTCCTTAATGTTACTTGCTGAAACAATTTGGATCATGTCTCCAAGATTTAGAGTTAATTTGCTTTAGTATTAAAATCAACCAATGCCATTCTCAACATATTTCTCCTTTTAAAAATATCTTGTCCCTATGCTCATGTGATTTACTACTTCAAAGATGTGGACATTTTTTAACTTGTGTGGTTTAAATCATTGCCTTGGTAGTGGACATCACAGACTGACCTGTGGTTTTACATGATGGTCAGTCAAAGACAGTGAATTACTTATTAAATTGGCAAAGAAATGACAATAGCTGTTTCTTCCCTGAAACTGTTTGAAAGCATTTAGAATCACATGGTTGCTATGCATGACATATTTTCAAAAGAGTCTTGTAAAACAAATTGAAGAATCTTTCGGAAGAATTATTTTATTGTCATATTTGATACATTTATTACCCTCAAGTTCTTATATCAAACTGTTAGCTCAAGTCCATTGGCTCACTCATTTTTTGGAAACACTAAATAATAATAATCACAATATCAAGTTTCTCTAGCAAAGTGGACAGTCATGCTGATACAAAAGGCTACATAAACTTTATTTTGATTTTTTTTTTTAACATAAAACAAAATTCGTTATCAAATTTTAAAAATTAAAAAACAAAAAAGACAAGTTGACAAAATAAAATAAAATCCAAAGATGACATCAAAATGAAGATTTGAGTAGACTGGATCAAAAACTAGACTGAAGAAATTGTGGTCTGAGACATTAACCATGTAGAAACTAGAGTATCACTATTAAATAAATACAAACACAGTTTGATAATGAAAGGGACCATTGTTACAATATCAAAACATTCTATTTGTTAATTCAATGAAGGTCAGAGTTTTTACAGGTCAAATTCAAAATCAATATCAACATCACAGGATTATGTCATTTAGACTATTGTTTCACTGTAACAAGTGGACAGACAACTGCAGGTACCCTCAGGCAGCAGTGTAGGTCGTTTGAAAATATTTTCAATAGTTTTGTTATCATGCAAAACGTGGTTTTTCACATTTTTTAATTTACTAAAATTTATAAAGAAATTTTAAATAATTTAATTTTGTTGTAGATATTTTGATGCAAAAAACTTTCCACAAAATGTTATATAATATTTGGAAAAGGAAGGAATAGGTTACTAATAATGCAATGTTTTTTTTTTAATTTTGAAATTGCAATAATTTTATTTTTTTAATTTTCTTATGATGCCAGAAATTTTCAATAATTTTTGGTATATGAATTATTTAATTAAATGCATTTATCCTCACCTAAATAAATTTTTATCACAAATAACAATAATTTTTAAAAAAATGTTTTTTAACATACATTGGAATATCAATGCATAATCTACGTTAATTTGAGTTATTAAGAAATTATTTTGGAATAACAAATTATCCACATATTTACAAAATTATCAAAAATTCATGAACATTTGTGAAAATATTATTTGAGCATCATTGAAACACATCTTGGCCAAGTGCAAACATCTAATGACCTGACCTTAAATCATAAGGTTCAAACTAATTTAACCCTAGAGGCCCTATCTAGAGCAATTCATCTTCTTGCCTCACTAACCCCATTCAAAAACATGTAACAAATAATCATCCTATTAAAATGTCTTTACATCAATGAGTTTAAAGGAGGGACTGCATAAGGGTTAACATCTGGGTGAACAATTGAAATTAACCCTAATATTAAGCTTTCTCCAATTGACAAGTGTTTTGCCATTGTCGTTGCAAGTGGTATTTTGTTTATGTGACACCAATTATCTAGCGTCTTTGATAATTTTCTAATAATATTCTGTATAATTATCATATGTACAAATTGCACTGGAATTCATGTGTCAGTAAAAATTGACAATTTTCTCACAAATACAGCACCAATTTTCATAAAAACAGGGGGAAATACTCACTCAAGTATATTTGAGTGTCAAAGATGACAATTTGGGCTAATTTTAAAAAAAAATGTAAAATGCGGCCCTTTAATTTGATTTAAATTATGCGCAAATTGTTTTCAAAATTTAGAACCCAACTTGCAGGTGTGAGGTCATGAAACTTATACAAATTTTCTTAAAATTTTCTAAACGCTCTGCAGAAATACAAATAATTTGTATATGATAATCATAAGTCATTGTTAGACTTTCAAAAGATTTGAAATGGGATTTTCCAACCGATTAACTATATGTATTCACTTGTAGCAATTTTTTTTTACCTCGTTTACCAAAAAAAAAAATCGTGGGTAATTCTCACGTAACCCCTACACCTGTGAAAACATACTCCTGCAAAATTACAATCCAAATTTAATAGGTTAGAAATAATTGGACCACATCTCAATTTTGTCAGTTTTTTGTATTTTTTATTTGTTAAAAGACATCCGTTTGAAATTAAATACTATTATATATACATGTATATCTATATGAATGAAATGATCTGCGAATCAACAAACAATTACTAGGCAGCTCAAGTTTGCACATTTTGAGCCAAACAAGCTTTAACCTTTTTCAACTGCAGTGCTATAGATATCATTATTGGTAGAGATACAAATTTTTCTGAAAATGGCAAAAAAACTACAAATTTTTTCATATTGGTATATGTTTCTTGAAGATTGCAAAGACAAATTGAACGATGTGTTCAGTACAGAATAACAAAAAAAAATTCACATTGTATTAATTTTCTGCAGTTGCACAAAAAAAGTTTGTATGTAAACCAAACTTTTTCTTTCGCATATTTCTTCTGGTCAATTATATTTTGCCAGTGTAATTTAATTGCAAGTTTGCAAAATTGCCAAAAATTTTGGGATGCAATCCAAAATATAATTTTTTAAATTTTTAATCTTATTTTTTTTTTTTTTTCTTCTGAACTTTTCCAGTTTCGCAGCAAATTACTACCTAGTGTCACCTGTCAGATAAAAAAATGGCAAGAAGGAAGATGACACAATATCTCCACCCAAAACATACCCAGGTTTCATTTGGTCACTTAATTCAATTTTGATTGATCAAATGTCACTTGCTTTCAAAATTTCAAACTTTTGAAATGTCAGCTTTATTATTGTGATGATTAAAATGATTGACATATATGGACCAGACGTGTGGTAAAAAGAGCATGCAGACACAGGTGTGAAGTTGATTTATCTTTTCTAGGACAGGTCTCCAAAATTTTTTTTTTTTTTGTGAATTTTGACCTACAATACAATTGCATTCCAATACATCTATTTCTTGGGAAGGTTTTTGATTTATTTATTATAACAAATGAAAAACTCAAAGAGCATTGTCAAAATAAACCAAAAGATTTTTCAAACAATCAAAATGGCAGAAATTTCTCATATATATTCTCTTTTTTTAAGTCTGTCACATCTAATCTGCAACAAAAGCATTCAAATCTGCAGATTTTTTTTCTAAAAAACTGGCAAAAATATTCCCATGATCACAATTCATATATTTTCATTGACATCTTAATAATTTGACAAGCCAAATCTATCTTGGTATTGTCCTCGAACGACAGGAAACTTAACAATAGACGTCGTGCAAAATCTCTTTTTTATTAAATGCAAAAGAATGGGTTAAAGTGACTTCGCCTCTAAGCATTTCACGTCTGCAACTATTGTGTGTCATAATCTAACTCTGTGTAATTTTCTTTTCAATGAAAAAAATAGCCGTCGTCTTGGTGTGCAAATTAAGCAAATAAACAGCCAATAGAATGTGCATGCTTCATTAAATATCTTGAATGATTTAACTAACTTCGTGAACAAGCCTGCTGTTTATAACTACACGACTTCACTCAAGGCTGTGTATCGGAATGTCTTTTACGAAAAATTACCGCAATTTTTAATGTCAGTCTTTTGTCCAATCTAATTTGACAATAATAATGACTAATGATATCCTTAAATGAGATTTTTAATGTTCAATCAATTCTTTTTGATTCGACAAATTCTGACAAATGACAAGAGCTTTATGAAAATCATAATTTCTGGGCTTTTCATGTGTCATAGCCAAATAAAATTTTCTCATAATTTCAGGTAATAATAGAGCTTTGTTTTGATTGGTAATAATAATGACAATACAATTAATACTAATTGCCCATTATAAAATAATGTGTTCAACTCACCAACAAGAACTTTCAAGACTTCTTTCAACTAGTTCTGAAAAATTCAAAAAAAAAGTCAAAATTGAATTTTAATAAAAAAAATTAAGAAAAATAAAATAGAATTGAAATAACCCGTTAAATATATAGATTTATGCGCACATCATACAGAATAATATTTATAAATAAGCCACTTGTATAGGTATTGATATTTGTATATTTAATCTATGTGGTGAGAAAAGTCCATGAAAGAGTTAGAGTAAAAGCATTTAAAGAAATTAAAATTCATTTAAATTTAATCAGTCAGAGACGTAGTAGGAAAAGGTGTGATATCGTTTCATGATATTTTCATTAAAATCTTATCAATAAATTGACAATATGTCTTCCTAGGCCAGACAGAGGCTGGTGAAACCATCTGAATGGCGCTTCAATTGTTTACATTGATTATCATTGCAGTAGATATGAAACTGAGGGAAGCTAGTCTGAATGTGTCGAAGTGCACAGAAAATGTAAACACCATGTAATTTATAGCTCTAAAATAACACCAATATCTTTGATAAGACTAGAGTTATCTGCCCTTACTGTATTTTTTGTCAGACGTCGTACAAGATATGCTTGGTTACAATTAGTCAATGAATGGTTTGTAATCTGTGTGTTTTTTGACTGTTAAATGGTCGCCATTGAGAACTCATTTACTTTTTTGTTTGTTGATAAATGTCTTTATGTTGTTATGATAACTTTCATATAAATATATAAAGATGTATGATAAGTTTTTAGAATGAATTACAATCACATCTCTTTTAAGATTTAAAGTTTACTAGTTAGTGTATTAATTAAAAACATCAAATGTCATGTGCAATGTTGATTGTATAGTATATGATAAAATGAAAATAAATTGAGATTTTACGTTCTACTTTCCTGCACTTTTTTGGGCTGATGAGGTTTGGCAAACACCATGCTGGATGCTTCTCAATGTCCGCCATGACAGCTAGAGACCAAATTGAAAACATATTATATTGACCCATGACACTAGAATTTTTGTTTCGATTCACTACTGTCCATGCACAATTTTGATTTGCTAATAATCTACTAATTGTACTACACACAGAAATATCAAACTCTATTTTCTTTAATTTATAAATCCAAGAACTATTTGAACTATTAATCATTCTTTGACATAATATGCTTACTTAAGAGTATCAGGCTTACGACAATTCAGTACAAGGATAAGCGTCAAACTTAAAGGATTGAGGGCTAAATTACCTAGCGTTATACCACAACCCAATCAAATACCTCTAAAGTCCTTGTGTTGTAGTCCCAGATATTGACAAGTCTTTGTGGAATGTCTAAGACAAAGGAAAAACAAATAAATGTTTAATTGTTCAAGCAAACTCCCTAACAGTTTATACAAGCACTGTCAAAACTTAAATAGAAAACACGGCCACATTTTGTTGACTTTGAAGGTGGGAAATCAATCGCGCTTAAATATTTCAAATGATAAACGCGTCGAGTTGAACTCAGCATTTAAACAAGGTTAAGTTCATGTTAGAAAATTTGTTCTTAAGACATTATATTAGCAACATCTTTATGTAAGAATGAAAAACCATTTAGATTTGAGAGTAAGAAAATTGATGTCTGCTACAAATTTATAATCTCTAATCTGATTTTGATTTTTTTTTAGGTAGGTCTACTTATCTTGACTACTCAAAATCCCTACTCTAGCCATTCATAAATTATTTTATTATGAATGAAATCGTCTCATCTCCACACAAATGATTCATGTTCATTCATGTATTGTAAGGTTTTCTTACAGAAAAAAACTTTAAATATACTTTTTTATTTAATTTGCATCTAACAACTTATATAAGGGTATATCCAATTTCTGATTTATTCAATTTCAAGGGAAAACCTGTTTTGCCAAATGTGGTGTATCTGATAATAAAGAAAAGGGGCTGCAACTTGAGCTCAATTTCCTCTGTAACCTGCCCTCAACCACATAAATATTGTAAACATAATGCCACAATGTCAATAATAAATGAAACAGTTACCCACTTTTCAAAGTACACATAGAGCTCATTAAAGATGTGTTTCCATTTTCCATACTCCCACACACAGAGGTTTTTGCTGATGAAACTATATTTTGAGTATGTTCATACGTATCTAAAAGGTTGCCAGATTATTTGAGAGGTAGAGGGGGATATTTTCTCAACTTGGGCTTTTTTTGTTTCAGAATGCAAGAAAATAGCCACTTAATTGATTCGATTATCTAGGCCATTCATGATACAGAAACTATCTGCAAATAAAACTTGTAAAAATAAAAACAGTAGGCTACCGGTGAAAATGCAATCAAGATAAACTTGACATTGCAACATATGATTGAATATCTAAATCGTTTGCATTGACATCTTTGACATACTTAAAGGAAAATTTTCAAGAAAATGGAAATCCATTTTTAAATGAGCTGAAGCGAATAAGGTCACACAATATACAGTCACTTATGGAAATCTTTCTAGAACACAACTGTGTTTACAATAATTACTATATCTTATAGTCTAGTAGTTATTAAAGCGATACCACCTCTTAGAATGAACAAAAAAATTAAGTTTTCAAACTTGGTCAATAAATATCAACGTTGTCCAAAGTATACAAACAGAATCAAATAAACCCATAAAACTATTTTATTTTCCATACAATTACAGGTTATTATTGAAAAACGCTTAAAATATGACTGAGCATTTTTCAGTTATTGTATATAAACATTGTTTTCTAGATTTATCAGATTATTTAGGTAATCTGTTGAATATAGTTATGCCACTAGGTTTGTCCCCTGATGAATATATAATCCTATTGACAAGTTTGAAAATTTAGATTTTTTGTTCATTCTAAGAGGTTGTATTCCTTTAACTTTGAATATCATATTATATACAAAATATGGTCATCTCAAACTTGTTGGTAATGTACTCCATTTTATTTGCCTATAGTACTCACCATATGGCAGTGAAAAGTCTGGGAATTTGACAAAGTAACGGAAGTTTTCAAGTGTCAATGATCTAAACATCAATTTTTTTCCGTGAAAAAGAACGTAAACAGTCTAACTTGTTCCAAAGCTGCATGAAAGTTCAATTTCTACATAAGTATTCATTCATATGTAGTTGTCAATCCATTCTCTTCATAAAATAAAGCTAATGAACAGCAGTAGAAACTACACAACCAGAAAAAGATATCTAAACTAGTGTCCAAAAGGAACAATACCAACTTATTTTTTTCACTAAGTGAATTGTCTAGTATAAAAACATGCCAATTTGTATTGAACATCCCAAATACAGCATAGTCGATCAAAAATACCAGGAACACATGATAACTTCCGGAAAAAAAGCATAACATCAATCCTAAATTCTGCATTTTTTAGTTTTTCAGGTGGGATCGTTTCTTTTGGACCCTAGTTTATATAGGTAACTAAATTCTACACGTTCAAAGTTTTTAGATTTGATCCGGATTAATTTACTGTTTACAAATTCTGTCTGCTCTTACTGCTTAGTCTTGGCATTGACTTGTGCAAAAATCACGTTAAATGTGACAAAAGAGTACTTTGGGTAGAACAAAACACTTCTATGCTTTTTTTTCAACAAAATTTTTATTTGACTTTCCATTGACAATGCAACACAATTTGCAAAGCATGAAAAGGAAAACACAGTCAAAATGGAGAGAGATTAAGTGAAGTTCATCATAAAATACTTGTAAGATGTAAAATCTGATAATAAAAGGTTAAAGGAAGGTAATGTAAATGTTTATCCAAAATGTATCCTCTTTGGTGAAAAAATATCTGCCATATTCTCTTAACCTCACAAATACGTCTGCACTTATTGATACCTTAGTTACGTACCAAGAAGAACTTTGGAAGTTGAAATCTGAGGAAGATTTATCAGTTGTTTTTCCACACATGATCGTGTTTAATCGATCTGAATAAAGCTATATATCAAATTTTACTGGAAAAAAAAAACAAACTACAATGATACTTAACGCAAAAGAATTGATATCAATATAACTGTTTCGTAGATTGTGATTTAAGATGAAAAAACACTTCACATGTCAAAGTATTAAATTTTCTCTACTCCTCCCAGAATGCACCAAAGGTTTCAGAAGCGTAAAGAATTTGTCTTGCCGTTGTTTATTTAGTATTAAGATTGTGGGGGCTATCATTACATAACATATACACACTTTATCTTGGATCTTGCATCACGTTCTTGCCAGTTTAAAGCATTAAGTCTCCCTTTCACTCAGCAACTCTTTTCCATTGGAGCCAGCTAATCAGTAAGTTCTAATTGCCAATCGGACATATTTGTGTCTGCTCCCGCCTTATCTGTCATCTTAACAAATATAAATTTATCTTCTGCTAGTATTATCTTTATTTGATGTTTTTGCTAAATCTGTCTGTTTTAAAATAACAAGTTTGATTATTTATCTCATGGATCATGTCAATTTCCACCAACTTTTGACGTCTGCAGCAAAATACTAAATCAATTTTTTAGTCAGTTCAAAGTTTCAAGAGTTTTCAGACATGCCTCTATCTTTACAGAATCAGATGCATTATGAAGGTGCAATTCAGTTTTTTGAAACAAAAAAATATATGCCTCAAAAAATTAAATTTAGGAGCACAACATTTTTTCAGAAGATAATAATTTCTGCCAAAAGGACATCTTGAAGTTTGATGTCTTTTACAATTTTAACAACAGAAAGAGGGAAACATAACTCTCACTTATATTCCTTTTGTAAAAATTTTCAAACATCATGACATCATTTTGCAACTTGAGTAAAGCAAATTAAAATGCCACTTGTGACAAAATCATCATAGAATGACACAACAATTGACTGCTGTCTGATAAAACAAATCATGTTTTTAATTTTTTGAGGCAGTAAACCATCCCCGAGCCATTTCCATGTATCAATGTGCCATTCTTTGTCCCATATCTTATCAGATGTTGGTGCAATCATAAATATAAGAAAGTTATAATACAGTAAAGTTGATATCCAGTACCTATGTAACATGTATCTGATTTTATACTTCTACTAAATATTCTAATACATATATGACATTGACAAGTTTAGTTTTTATCTTATCTTTAGACTAAACAAAACTAGTATGAAAACCACCAAATGGAAACATTTACAGCATGAAATATGCCGTTACCACACCACATTAAAACTTGTTCATTTTTCATTTGAGAAAGTGCAAAAAAGACATATTCATTACAATTCGTACCAAACACACATAAGATTGCAAAAAATAAGATCTGCAACTTAAAACGGCAAAAAGACAATTAATGTAGGTTTTTCAGTTCAGTGAGGATTTCAATTACAGGTACAGAAAAAGAAATCATCTTGATATGACTACTGTATGCATACATTTTCTGATCTTGAAAAATTTAAATACATAATGAATACCAATGATGGTAATAAACTAAAAACTATTGGGTCTTTTTTGTTTCATACATTTCAAAACCTGAAAACTAATGACAACAATTAAATTCCTAGTCATTTTTTAATGTATTGGCCATATATGGCATAATATTTGCAATAAAGTAATTAATGTTATATAAAAATCCTGGTCAAAAAGGCAAAACCAATCTCTCTGCTTTCATAAATTTATCTCTTATGATTTTGACTTTTGTATAACGACCAATACCAAAACACTATTGAAAAAAATCTTGTCTGATCAACGACGGAAAGAATAGTAACCTGCAGAGAAAACACAAACGAACAAGATCTGCGTTTTATCAGATTGCGATGTATCTCAAAATTCTAACAACAAGTTTGAACATAATATATATGTTTTTAACAGATAAAATTTAACTCTTTCAAACAGGGAAATTAATAACTTCAAAGTCTACAGTTTTCTGATGTCATTTTACAAGGCCCTAGAGACATCAAAGACATTATTTAAACAAAAAAATACCAGATAACTCCAATTACTGAAATTCACATATTATCATACTAGCATGTTACAAGATCTGTTTATTTGAACTAAAAATTCATACTCAAGATGGCATTACATTGAAAATATTTATCAAGATATGCTCCACGTTTTTGCCGCAGACTTGTGGCGGGACTGCAAGACACCAACATTCCATGTTTTAGATATTTTAAGATTTAGTTTTGCTTGTACAGTCCCGCATCATTACAGATATCATAATTTTGTCAAAACAATGACACCAGAAAAACAACTTGTTAATTTATCGGAACTCCAACATTGTCGCCACACCCCACGGTTAAAAATCATTTCAGATCCAGAAAACATAGAAATTAATGTTATTTTAAAATACGTGTATAAAAATATTGTCTAAAAAGATGTCTAGATATTTGTATACTTATCTTGTTTGTTGTCAGATAAAAAATCAATTTCATGTAGCAAATCATTGTGTTATGATGTAAAATGACATAATATTGCAAGATTATTTTTGATTTTAGACATCAAAGGGAATTCTCTGAAATTTTCTTGCCTTTTTATGATGAGCTACTAAATTAGATTTTTACATAATATGTGTGGGTTTTTTAATTTTAGAAAAAAAATCTTGACAGTGAAATACTTCCCTTTCTGAAGTTGATGAGATGATTCATATTTTGCATTTAAAATTTAATTTAAAATAATTTCATCATATTTGGATTTCCATCAACCTATAATGAATCACCAAAATCCCTATTTTGAAGTTGATATTAAAACTTATCTTAAAGGGACAAACCCATTTTTTGAAGTTGAAAATAAAATGATCAGTCCTTTAAGCTAATAATTGGCGAAATGCAATCACTGAAAAAAAAAATCTCTTAAATGTAGTGCACAAATGTAGTGTTAATGTACATGAAGGTTCACCCCACAAGTGTGGTCAAAAATATCTTTCCAACTTGACCTGCTAAAATCTATTTCAAAAGAATTCAAATTTTCAAGATAATTGACAAGAAAGTTAAAATTTCTTTTATACAATATTTTATAATAAATTATTTAAAGGGCCATTCTGCTTTTTTGAAAAAATTTTCCATTGTCAAAAAAATCGCAAATGTTACCTGAGAGTATTTTTAAAGTATCATATTGTATCTCTATACCTTCTTGATCAAACTGAATTTGGTTTTAAAGGGTTAATTACAAACATGGAGTACTTATTGTTAATTAAGCAATTTGACCTAGTTTTGGTGTTTTCCCTTTAAATGGCACAAGATTTTGTAGCTGAAACCTTTTAAATGCACAAGAGGGACATTTCTCTACAATTAGGCGTTTATTTTACTCAAATCCGTTCAGTAGTTTCCTATCAGCGTCCAAAAAACATAACACACTTAAAAACCTTACGTAAGGTTTTTAAGAATTTTAGCATGTTTTTAGCGTTTAAAAATTAACAGCTGATTTTTTTTAGTTTAAACTTTCAGATACATTAAAGGGCACATAGTTACAGATTTTGGTGCAAAGTTTTCACAAATTTGGGCAAAAATTTTTTTTGATCTAAAAAAAATTCAGACTGTCCCTTTAAATAGATTTATTAAAATAAAAATATATTTCATTAACCATTTGATCAATCATACATTAGTCTTGGAAACGGATACGTTTTATCTAAGATTAAATAAGTTATAGTGTTCAAGTTTGAATAAGAGCCTTTAAATCCATGTGTATTCATAATTCTATTGACCGTGCTTGAAAGTTAACATTTTGACTCTTAGTTAAATAAGGCTATGCAGGCTGTCCAGCATGAATTCCCCCAAAAATGAGGGCTAATTTTAGGGCTGTGAAGTACAGAAAACACCTATATAAAGATAGAAAGTTAATTATTCTAGTTTGAGGTATACTTGGAAGGATTCGAATCACTTTTTGTGCAATTTGAGTACTTCCCAAGACTATTTACCTATATTCAAAACTTAAATCAACCCCGAAAAGGACAACTGCTCTCCTTTAAGAAAACCTCTAACTCTATTACATATTCTTTGATATATTCATTGAAAACGGCGGCTATACAGGAGATATATCATATATAGTATTTTGTATATCAATGAAATGAGTCACTTTAATACATATATATAAGAATATCAAATTACATTTCAAATTGCTATTGTTAGCACAAGTGTTTCCATGCTTTTTTCAAATATTACTCATTTCCCTTCAAACAACTCATTTTTTACCCACTTAATATGCAACTTGAAAAATTAATTTGTGCAATTATTTTCTGAAGTAGTGAACAATCAACGATTCATGTGCAACTTCTGGTTAAAGGACGTGAATGACGTACTTGGTCAAATTGTCACTTGTAAGAAGCTATACTTTATAGCTTATATAGACAGAAAAGGTATATATCGACCTATGCCAGCATTGTACCTTAAATGTTTTTATGTGTAATGCAAAGATCAATTTAAAGGAGAGTGTTCAGCATTTTCAAGGGTCGATTTGAGCCTTTAATATACATAGCCTCCAAAAGTACTAGAACTGCACAAAAATCGCATAATTTTACAACCAGATAAAATAAATTTAAAAAATAAATTTTTTGAATGAAATTTCAGGATCATCATCCTTTAAGTCAAATTGGAAAACCAACCACTTTATTTTGTAATAATTTTATAGCTGTGAATGAAATTGTCTTGTGGGTTTGCTTGGTTGAGTTTGTAAAGAAATTTAGGAGGTTATCACATTACAAAATGAAACTTTTGAATCTTTCGTTAACTCTCCTTGTGAGTTAAATAGAGAAAGAAGACTTAATTTCATTACTCTACCCTTAGAAAATCAAATGAAAGCTATAGCATAATGTCGGTCACCTGAGATACTACAAGGCCTAAACTTCATAAAAAATCTGCAACAGGCTTGGTTCACCAAATGACACAATTTTGAATCCAACAAAATCATCCAAATGGGAAGTGTGCAGGATTCGAAACTACTTAACAGATATACTTTAATTCCCAGTAATCATATTACTTTTCAGAATATAATTTGACATTTAGATTGTCTACAATTAAAATAATAGTTACTACCTTTACAGATCATGCAATAAAACAAGTCAACACACTAAGGCAAAAAATAAGTTCAAAGTTTTATATCAGTTCGAAGGGAAGAAAAATAACGATCTATCAATATTCAAATTGAATTGCACTATGATTTTCTGAAAAAAAACTCATCCTTTTTAATTTTCTAATCATTACCAGAAAAGAAATCTAAAAAAAAACGATCAAGATTTTAAAGTGTGAAAATTTTAAAATTACAAAAACAAATAACCTATTTATTTGAAATTTGTACTGTAATTATGAAACTATAAAATTTTGTAATAAAAAAAAAATGAAAATTTTCGAGAATATTAATTCTAAAAAATATCATAAAATTTCTATTTAAATCAGAAATAAGATAAATTCATGTTTAAAGAATCTCCGCCCTTTCTACAATTAGATTATCTAATCTCATAAAACTTTTGTTTTCTAAAAAGTCAGCAAATTTTATTTATTACCTTAAAAAAGTCATTAATAGTGTATATAAAACAGGTTAATATTACTAATATTGACCTTCATACCTAGTCACGTTTATATAATAATATTGACATTTATACCTTCAATCACCTATATATTTTTTTTCAGATATCGGTTAATTTCATCTCTGATCAAGAGAATCCGCAGAATTTTTTATAGGGGGAAGGGAGGCAGAAGAAAAGAAAATTTTGAAAATTGATGCATAGGCCTACTTTTTATCTGAATAAATATGTAACATTTATTTCTGAAATAACTTAAACTGTTATTTCTATCTTTCAGCATTTATACCCATTTGCCCCAATGTGCAATGTCTCTAATTATGTTAGGAAAACCATTTCATTTAAAATCATCAAATTTTTTCAAAAGTAGGCAAATAAGTATATAATGCAATTTATAAAAATCATGTGATAAAATCATGATATTTTTCACTATAGCCTAATTGTAATGTACAGGTTTTTTTTATTTCGTAAGGATTATTTATATTGGTAATGTACCATTTAAGGCTTTTGTGTCCACATTAAAATGCAGCAATCATTTCTCACTCTGGTCTACTAATATATTTATGAAGAACTGCTTTTACTTCAATTGAAGGGAAATAACTCTAATTTTGTAAGTAAAAAAAGAAAATATTCTTGAAGACATCAGAAGAATTATTAGAATAACTGTGGTCTGACATACTTTATTTAAATGTGTTACCTCCCCTTACCAACAAACCCCAATGTAAGTTTTGAATCTTTCAGAAATTTTCAAGCATTAGTCTGTCAAGTAAGCTAAATAGTTTAGTCGAAAACCACCAAGATCTTCACTCTGCCAAGTTCACTTGTTCATAGAAATGGCTTTAATATATTTTAGCTCAACTAAAGAAAACATTTTTTCTTCTTTCTAACAAGAAGAACAATGTAAAAAAAAGAATAAACACTTACCTTCAATGCACGACGATTCAAGTGTTTCTTTTTTCTATTTCTGGTACAGCTCTTTATGTATGTCTGAAAAGAGATAAATGCTCAAGATTAAGAAAATTTTTAATAAAGCTTCACTTGAAACATTTTGGCTTAAAAGAATATTGCTAACTGTGCTGCCTGTATCATGCACTTTGCAGAATGAATATCCAATGTCTGGTTCATCATTAATTCAACACAATGTACTGATGGAAGCAACAGCAGCCAAAAAAAAAATACATTTTGAGATTTATTCAGCAAAAGGTGTCAAAGTGAAAAGTGGTATGAATAGCTTAAACAAGAGCTCCATCAGCTAAAGGAGCAAATTTTAAAAGATTAATTTGATTATTTTAATACTTGATATTAGTTATAAACAAAGCTACCCCTTTTTTTCCCCTGTCAGTCATATAGTGTGAGGGGTTGACATTGTAAAAGGAAGCATCAAGTTGTTTGGAGCTAGGGTACAACATAAGGCACTGTGTTCATTTTAGATCGGGCCTTCTCAAATGGCAGCCCATGGGCCAAATCCGGCCCTTGAGAATGTCCCCTCTAGAGTCACCCATTCCGCTAAAACGCTCTGCTTGTTATGCTAGCCAAGCTCTATTTGACCCGTATATTGTTTTCAGAAAATGCATTTGGCCCTTTACAAAAATTAATTGAGATGTCCCTCTACAGCTGAAAATCAACTGAGAGTAGTCTTGGCAAAATGTTCCTTATTGTACACTTCCAGCAAGGTCACTCAATTTTGTCAATTTCATTTTAACATTTTCCAAAATTGGTGTTGGTCACCAGAGCAAGAGGGTGAATTTTTATGCTGGAAAAGGTAGCTTGATGGCAAAATGAATTAAGTATGATTTTCATCTGAATATTACATGTGAATAAGTTTAAGTATTTTACTTGAAATACCAACTATGCCTTCATTGAAATATTCAACCACTTTTGCAACTTAACTTGAATAAGCATTTCTAAATTGAATGAGAAATTCATCAATTGCTAAAACAGACAGTGGAACATTGCACAAGCTTAATCCTCTCAACATTATAACAA
This sequence comes from Lottia scabra, assembly GCA_029955415.1. Taxonomy (NCBI): domain Eukaryota; kingdom Metazoa; phylum Mollusca; class Gastropoda; family Lottiidae; genus Lottia; species Lottia scabra. The sequence continues at coordinate 189,269 of JARJEI010000083.1, read as the reverse complement.
GTGGGTATAGAAAAACGGGAAGAATTTTGCCTTGATCATTCCTAGCCTAATTAGAAAATCATCAAGTCCTAAAATAGATTGAAGAGAAAGTTGGCAAGTTGTTTCTAAACAGTGAAATGTTACGGCACCATTTTTCTACCATTCCACAGAGAATAGACAAGGCATTATTTATATTAGACTTGATGTCATGCTGGTCTTAAACCAATTCTTTAACTCAAATTTTGGCACGATGCACTAAGTCAGACATTTGTGCATATTAAAGTCAGAAGGTGCATCGAGAGAAAGAAACATATTTCATCCATTAAGTATGAGCTTTTTACTTTCATCATGTTCAGGTTGTTCACCTTTTAAACCATGCAGGTTTTATTGGCAAATGTTCATGTTTTTAAGCAAATTAAACATTATTAATATTCTAATATAACAAGAAAATAGGCAAATAATTACTGACAAATAATTTTTTTCAAGTACCGGTACCGGTACCTGTAATTTATTTTATTTGTGGTTTTATAATGCAATGTCAGGATAATTTTTCGCATAGTAAATACAAGTATGGAGTAATCTCGGCAGAATATAAAAAAAAAAACATTTTTAAGGGTTGACTTGGGTCTTTGAATATAATTATGTAAATGGCCTTCAGAAATATAGAACCTTCAGAAATATAGAACTGCATGAAAATCACGTAATAACTTCCAAGTTTACTTTAAACTAAATATTTGCCTTTCAATTTCTGTAAGTATTTTCTTTAAAGTAAAATTTTGACAATTTTTAAAATACATAATTAGCGATGTTAAAGGAAGGGTTAAACTTATACATGTATTCTCCCAGGGTGTAATAGGGATGTCCCAGGTTTCTATTTATAGTCCTAGCAAAATCCCTGATAAATTTGCTTATTACTTATGTCATCAGAACTCTATTGTATCATTGGTCTTAGTTCCGTAATACAACTCATAGTAAAGACTCTCATTGTTATTGGATTACTTGGAAACACGACTCAGTTATTTCCTTTCTGAATAAAAATATTACTGATAAGCTTATCTATAACAATCTTACGATCTCGTATTTCTGAGACTTAAATACTTAGATGGTTGTTCAAACAAACAGTGATTATGGACCTTTAAGCAATAATAATGAATACAGCAATAACCAGTTACCACACAATATAACAAAAAAAAATAGCGATGCCCCATCGTAATACGCCCACTTTTGTTATGGCAGCCAAGTCGTCCGGGAGGTCGACAAGAACTATCAGTAAATGAAACATCTGTCGAAAACCGTGCCATCAAGAATGTTTACAAAATTGAACGATTTTTGAGTGTTTACAACTACAAGTTAACAAGGGCAATAACCCGTGAAATATTTTTCAATTCTTCTAATTTTCAATAGGGTTCATCCTTGGGTGATTATGAACACTCAAACCAAGTTTCATCAAAATCAATCAAGAAACCAGCTCTCTATTGTGTTCACAAAGTATTTTCAAAAACAAGGGCAATAACCCATCAAATATTTTTTGACTTGTCTGATTTTCAATAGGTTTCATCCTTGGATGATTATAAACACTCACACCAAGTTTCATCAAAATCCATCAAGAAACCAGCTCTCCGACGTGTTCACAAAGTATTTTAAAAAACAAGGGCAATAACCCATCAAATATTTTTTGATTAGTCCGATTTTCAATAGGCTTCATCCTTGGACGATTATAAACACACACAATAATTTTTATCAAATTCCATCTAGAAACCAGCTCTCTATTGTGTTCACAACTTTGAGAGCGTTACGAGCTATAAAATTAACACATTTTAAAGAACAGGGGCAATAACTCATAAAATATTTACCGATGATTCTGATTTTCAATAGGGTTAATCATAAGGTCATGACAAACACTCACACCAAGTTTAAAAAAAATCCATCAAGAAACCAGCTCTCTATCGTGTTCACAAAGTATTTTCAAAAACAAGGGCAATAACCCATCAAATATTTTTCGATTTGTCTGATTTTCAATAGGCTTCTTCCTTGGATGATTATAAACACTCACACCAAGTTTCATCAAAATCCATCAAGAAACCAGCTCTCCGACGTGTTCACAAAGTATTTTCAAAAACAAGGGCAATAACCCATCAAATATTTTTTGATTTGTCCGATTTTCAATAGGCTTCATCCTTGGACGACTATAAACACACACAATAATTTTTATCAAATTCCATCGAGAAACCAGCTCTCTATTGTGTTCACAACTTTGAGAGCGTTACGAGCTATAAAATTAACACATTTTAAAGAACAGGGGCAATAACTCATAAAATATTTACCGATGATTCTGATTTTCAATAGGGTTAATTCCAAGGTCATGACAAACACTCACACCAAGTTTCATCAAAATCCATCAAGAAACCAGCTCTGTATCGTGTTCACAAAGTATTTTCAAAAACAAGGGCAATAACCCATCAAATATTTTTCGATTTGTCTGATTTTCAATAGGCTACTTCCTTGGATGATTATAAACACTCACAGAAAGTTTTATCAAAATCCATCAAGAAACCAGCTCTCTATCGTGTTCACAACAATTGTGGACAGACAGACAGACAGACAGACAGACAGACAGACAGACAGACAGGGGCGACTACAATATACGCCCACATTTATGTGTGGGCGTATAAAAAGGGAAAGCATTGGGAAGTTTACATTTTACAAGGTGTGTGAACCACAGACATTCGTAATACCCATAAGAAATGAATATTGGACCATTCAATGTTTACATGACCAATGACTCACTCTAGACATTAACTTATCATAACTACATCAATTGACCCACTGACATTTCTTAGATGTTTTATTATAGGTCACTGACATTCAAGGTTTTTTTACCTACTTTCTGCCAACTTTGTCCACTTAAAGGAATACTACCTCTTAGAATGATCAAAAAAGCAAAATTCTCAAACTTGGTGTATCAGAATTTATATACATTAGGCAATTTGTCTGGTGTCATAACTATACTACAGATAACATGTTTCATCTAATAAATCCACATAACTACCTTTATTTTTCAATTTTTGAAATTATTAAGAGTATTATTAAGCATTTTTCAATAATAACCTGTAATTGTATGGAAAATTACTTAGTTTATTGAATTTATCAAGTCCAAAAGTAAGAAACTAAATTTGAAAGGTGACCAGACAAACAAATTAAAGAATAGCTATACAGTGCATCAGCCCTGCCTTTTGTCATAAACTGATGTAACAGCTGATTTTTCATTTCAAACAGGTTATCAGCTGATATCCATTGATTTCTGCATATAGCTGAACTTGCTTCTAATACAATTCATGTGCAGCCCATCTGCTATCTTTAAAACCCATTAACATGTACCTGAATGAACCTGACATTACCTTCAGTGCAGAAATGTTTTATTAAAGGTAGGCCTATTGTAAAGAGGTTTTCTAAATTTTGTATCATGGACAATTATGACTTCAATTTGCACCTTTCCAATTTTCCAACAATGCCACTTACACTAGGTGTTTGATCACTTCATAACCGCAAAGTTCTTCTATGAAACTCTTGAAAGTCACGTGTTAACATAGAAAAAGGGTCCTGCAATGTGCTCTGTTCAAATGAAACAATAAAGATTCATTAAAGTCTGAAATTCTAAAAACAAAAATCTGCCATTGACCAACTTTTGGTTATTGCTGCATAGCCTAATATAATATTGTCTTGTGTTTTGTTATATATGCTCCTCGCTTCTACATGTTGTTCAAATCTTATATTCCATAATATTGTCTCGTGTTTTGTTATATGCATAGCCTTGTCTTCATGAGTCAACACAATTCCACAAGGAAAGACCATATTAATATCTTTATTTCATTTAAGAAATTTGCAATCATTTCTGAAGGTCAAGGTCAGAGGTCATTGGCCTAAACATAAATTTTGAAAATAGTGTTATACACAAATATGACATTTTATCCAACTCAACACATGACATGACATGCACCTTCTCCTGGAATACATCAGATCATAAATATAGACAAATAAATTTCATAGTTCTTAGACAAATAAACAACATGCATCACACGAGAGAGATATGCATAGAAAATAAATAAAGTGAAAGTATAACAGACATTTTACCTTGAGCTAGAATTCCTTCTGGTGAAATATTTAACAAGTGGTAACCACCTAGATTATGTTCTAGACTACAATTTAATGAAATCTGACCATTCTAGTTGGGACACTGCCAATATACATATAAAATATATAGGGTGGGGTACTCTAAAACCACAACTTTTATAACTTTAGTAACTGAATAGTCAACATACTAGCTAAATATGTCAGTACAGTACTTTTGGAGAAGAGCCATATAAAAATTTACTATTATAATATGATTTGTACTATTATGAGTATATGTGCCTATAGTAAATCATATCAAATCATTCAGCAAAGACTTTACTTCTTTCACCTTAAAATCATTAAATATTCTGGAGTTATGTCCCTTTGATCCATCTGGCTGTTGTTTAAAGTAAAATATTTGACCATCGGTGAGCAATAAAACTTACAATTCATTAATTTGGGAACTTTTCAACTCACAATTTATTTACTTTTGAGTTATACAACTTACAATTCAATAACTTAAGAGTTATACAACTTACAATTCAATAACTTGAGAGTTACACCACTTACAATTCATTAACTTAAGAGCAATAATACAACTCACAGTTGATTAACTTGAGAGCTATACAACTCACAATTCATTAACTTGAGAGTTACAACTCACAATTCATTAACTTGAGAGCTATACAACTCACAATTCATAAACGAGCGAGCTATACAACTCACAATTCATTAACTTGAGAGTTATACAACTTACAATTCATTAACTTGAGAGCTGGAGACCTTAATAACTCACAATTCATCAATTTAAAGCTACAAAACTTTGCTTGAATTAAAAAAGCTGTAAAACTATGCATTAACTTGAAAGAAACCCTAACTCTCACCTTAACTCAATTTTTTTTCTTCTCAGCTACAAAACCTACTTCATTTTTCAGAAAATTACATGAAATAACTACACACCCAACTTGCAGTAGGATTTATAAAAATTACAAAATCTTTCAACAACTGCCTGAAATTCCTTAAATAAACTCTCAAATTTCCAGATGGCAATTTTAAGTATTCACAAACAGTTAAATTCTGTTTTTTATGACTTAAAAATAAACTCTTCCATTTCCTGTTTCCCCAAATTCCCATATCACTAGGTTACCAAACATAGAAAGTTACGTTGCTTATTTCTCTAAAATATATTGCACATATGACGATGAAAAAAATGGCAGGAATGTAGAAAATGGTTTCTACCCACTAACATTATAACAAAAAACAATAGAAATTCTCTTCTTGATAAAAAACTAACAGACCAAACTTGAGCCTTGTACATTCTTTCTTATCTTCAAACATTAAAGAGTTCATGCAAATCTCATACTATTGTTTGATGAAAAACGTGCTTTATTTCTGGTGAACCGTAGAACAATTAACAAGACCTATCTCTGCTACATTTCTAATCTAAACAAAGTTCGATGTTCTTTAATGTTATTCTCATCAAGATAAATTCTGATAAAAGTGCAGATATCTAGTTTTTTGGATACCACACTTGCAAATTATGATCTGAAGTTATCCTTCTACAATTGTGCTCAGAATATTTTTGAATCAACAGTGTCATGATGTATTTAATCAAAATCAACCTTAAGGCGATACAACCACTTAGAATGAACAAAAAAAATTAAGTTCTCAAACTTGGTCAATCAGAGTATATATTTAACAATGTCCAAAGTATACAAACAGAATGCAAAAAAACCCATGAAACTATGTAAATTTCCATATAATAACAGGTTATAATTGATAAACGCCTTAAATTTGATTAAGGGTTTTTCAATTATTGTATATAAACATTGTTTTCTGGATTTATCAGATTATTTAGGTAATCTGTTGTATAGTTATGCAACCAGGCAAGTCCCTTGATAAATATAAACTATTGACCAAATTTGAAAATTAAGATTTTTTGTTCATTCTAAGAGGTTGTATTCCTTTAAGTATTGTTAACAATACAGAGGCATTTCTAGAAATTGTAAGATGGAGGGACGAGCATGGGCCACAGGATTTGTCAAGGGGGGCTAAAAGCACTGGCATGTAAGAACTCAATTATTAGAATTTGAAACCTAAGCTGGTCAGAACGCCACTGTTCAAATGCATTGAAAAAAAACTTTAAAAGAATATTTGTGAAATATTTCAGTGATCTAAAACATGGTGCACAAGAAATAACATCAGATCATGGAACAAAAGGGCAGTTTTCAAGAGTTAAGAAAAGAAACAAACATCTAAATCATTAAACAGATCTATTTTGATCTTACCTTGGATTCAAATTCAACTTAATAACACTGTTTATGTAACATGAAAGTTCACCAAAAGTCAAAATCCATAAAAAGAAATGTGTAGTAATATGTAGATGAAAATTATTAACTTACAAAAAACTTTGTTTCAGGAAAAGAAAATCCATTGATATTCAACTTTAAAAGTCGTTTTGCTTAATTCTGTTCTATAAAATAAAGTCAACTTTCATGATCACTGCATGAAGAACAAGATCATTCCAAATCATCTTTGGTCATCCTATATAGCACATCCGCTGTAAAATTAGTCATGAAAATTCCTTGATACAAATAAATCATTGTAATAACTAGAAAAAAATGTCACTTCATGTTAAATATTGCAGACGACAGAGTTTTATTTTGGATTAGGCTATATATTATTCACAGTGTTTTATATTTATAGCTAATAACGTGGAAGTATGATATTAAATTTGAACTTTATATCCATGATTCATAGGAAACCTATAATCATGAGATTGGGTCATTTGCTCTATCACATGCTGATACAGTTTAGGGGAATTCCTCGCCCTAGACAGTCAATTGGTAATTGGTACTAGGATGCTTTCTCATTAATCAGAATTTCCTGCTTTCTAAAAGCTTGAATATATATCTGCATATTTCTCATATTGATAAAATATCCAGCTTCTTATAGGACGAAATTTTGTCCATTACCAAAACCAAAAGCATATATATTTTTCATTCTGTACGATAAAAATCATAAAATAAATTATTTTGTATTACATCGAAGGGAATATTAAGAAGATCACTGAAAAAATGTATCCACATATACAAAGTGCCATGTAAATCAAATATGATTGTTAATCAAAATTCTTGAAGATATTTTACTGAATAGAGTATTTCATTGGAGAAATAATATAAGACCAAGAACATAAGTCGAATCACAAATTTATCAGATTTAAAGGGGAATGTTCATCATTTTTGAGGGTCGATTTGAGCCTTGAATATATGTAAATAGCCTCCAGAAGTACAAAGAACTGCACAAAAATCGCAAAATCCATTCAATTAAATCCCATAACATTTATCTTTTATTTTCTGTAAATGTGTTTTCTATACAAGTCTTACGAAACGTATTTTTTTACTTTCAAACGATCATAATTATGGCTATAATTTGAAGGCTTATATTTCGAGGGAGAGTACTGAACATTATTATGGATTAGAATATCTAAAAATTTCTAGGTTCGGAGACTAAAATTTTGGTCAAACATTTAGTGAACATATCCCTTTAAGATCAAGAAATTGAGTTTCCTTAAAAAACACCGAAAAATCATTATGATAATACTTATTTCCCATTATTTCATAAAATCATTTTAAATTATAACGCAATTAAATTTCCTGATTAAAATTTTCAAAATAGAAGGAAAGATCCTAATATTTCAATGACATAATTTCAACATTTATCATTAATTAAAATAGGAACAGGTTCAAGAATTTTGTGACATCAATTTCCCAACAAAATTAAATTTCAGACTAAAAATGATAAGTTAAAGGAAGATCCTATACTTATATCCTTTAATTTCAACATCTCTTATAAATTAAAATAGGAATTTCCACTTCCATTTATTTTGTTAACAGGAACACTTCCATGATATCAATATTTTAGTTTCAAGAATAGGTCTACACATAGTTTGCACAATGAATGAATGAATGAATGAATGGATGAGAATGATTAAGGAAATCAAATGAAATGAATGAAATGAATGTGGAAATAAATGAATGAAATTGAATGAATGTAAAACAAAAAATTCAGAGAAGTATGTTACTTTTGCTAAAGAAAGTGTCCAGACTATAATATAAGTGTTTGGGTCATGTATAATATTGCAAGACATTTATCCAAACAGGAACCTTAACATGAGCATTATAAAAAAAAAATGAAAACATTTTAAAGTGAATCTATTAATGAAATAAATGAATAAATCAATGAGATAATGAATGAAATTATGAATAGATATTCCTAATTGGAAGAAAAAATGAATAAAATTTTGAATTGATGTAGCCTTCCCAGAAAGAAATAATGAATGAATTTTGGAAAAGATGTTATTTACGAGAAGGAAATAAAAATAAATAATGAATGAATTTTCGAATAGATGTTATTTACGAGAAGGAAGTAAAAAGAAATAATGAATGAAATTATGAATAGATGTTATTTACGAGAAGGAAGTAAAAAGAAATAATGAATGAAATTATGAATAGATGTTGTATCAAGAAATATACATAACAGTATAAAGTTATAATTCCCTTCAGAGATTCAGCAGACAATGGATCCATACATAAAAAAAATAATATTAACATGAACATTATTGAAAGAATTCCCCGAAAGGTCAAAAGCAATGAAATAGATTCAGAGAATAAATATTCATTAATGATTAGAACATTTCTACATATTGAATCATACAATTAATATTAATGTTTATTCTAATAATATCAAATTAAAGGAGATATCCTACTTTCATTTCTTACTTTTAATCTCAGTTCTCTTGTTCTATATAATCTTATCCTTATCCTTACTTATATTCAACTTATCCTGAATTTATACTTAAAATTTTATACTATTATCCTACTTCTTGTATCCAAATATACTCTTATCCAACTTATATATTGCCTACTTTTTTAATCCAGCTTATATACACTTATCCTACTTCTGCTATCCAGTTTTATATCTTTATCCTACTTTAATCCTTACTTTTATTCAAAGATATTTTTCTTGTATCCAGCCTTTTATACTTTTATCCCATTTACGTATGTTCTTGAATCTAATCTATATACTCTTATTCCACTTTCATCTTTAAATTAAAAAAAAATTTTTTTTTTACTGATATGAAATAATAATACTGATATTAGGCTACTAAAAAAAATTCAAATTCAGTTAGACATAATACAAAAAAAACTTTAGAAAAAAAAAAGGACTCATTTAATTTACATCCTGATGATGTACGAAACAAATGATTCACAGTTTACTATCTAAAAATGCTGTCTGGCACTTTGGAAAATTACCTTAGTCAGCACAATAGTTTCCATGGCTTTACTGGGTGGTAAGGTGAGAAGTGTATCTCTAACGTTTAATTATTAATAAAACTCAATGTAGATTGTCACCAATAATTTACTTCATTTCACACAGACTTGCTTTGTTACATTTTACAGTTAGTTTGATTTTAATACAGAGAAGCGTTTTATAACCTTAAAAGATACCTTTCAACGGTATGTAGAAATTGAAATGAAAATTAAATAAAAAGCTTTAGCACATACTATACTAAAATCTTTTTTTTTTTGATACAAAGGAATAACTTTTTGTTTCATAATCACAGTCACATGATGGGGCGCATGTCTATGACTATAATTAGGCAAATCGGGCACCCCATGCTGAATTTGACCCCCGAAAAAATTTAAAACGTTTTTAACAAAAAACAAAAAAATTACAATATCTCCAAAATAAAGACTTTAGGTGAATAATTTTGCATATTTCATAGCCAAGACCAATACCATTGTCCTAAAATTTGCTTTTAAGTAAAAAAAACAACTTATTTAGGGATCTATGAAAGCAATACTATTCAGGTCCATCCTGCATCAATATCAATTTCCCTGCTCTATCTGAAGACCAATTACAGTACAATCTCTGATACACAAAACTTATTAAAATAAATGTACATTACCTGAAACTAGTAAAGTTTACATCATTCACTTAAAACAAATGTTACAAAAATGCGGTCAGAAGAATGTCTGTCAATTAAAATACTTTTTTTAACCTAAAATTGTAAAACAGGTTTCAAATTTCTTAAAAATTCTTTACTTTTGAATAGGTAGAAATATACAGCGATATATACACAGATATAAATTGTAGGTTTAACCTAAATCTTATTGCCTTATATTTCATTGAATAACACTTCAAAGTGACCCATATTTTTACATTCCTAAGATATCAAGTCCAATATAAATTCAATTGTTAATATACTACAACTTTTAATAACGGGATATCAAAGTGGTTGAATGTATATACATGTCCAGGAAATTTACTAAGAATGCCCTTTTTGTGGGAAGAATGCGTACTTGAAGCAACATGTATCAAGAAGTAGCCTATATCACAGGCCTTCTCAAATGGCGGCCCACGGGCCAAGACACCTCAAAGAGTGGCTCCTCAATGCTCTTTTTGTCCCTTATATTTTATTCATAAAATGCATTCTAGAATAACAGTGTATCAACTTTGACACAAGACTAAGCGTACTAGATAACCTTGTATACGATACAGAGATCACCATATTGAATAAATTATAATCCAGCCAATCACAATCATTTTTCAGAGAGTGTCGTATTCTTTCGCGGTAAACAGCCACACAAAATTCATCTCAGAACAAGAATTATTTTCCCTTGCCCATTTACCGGGCAAGATGGCCACCTATCATGGTCGTGTCATTACATAGTCTTCAACAAAATGACGAAGGTTGAGCCGAATGGAACCATACAAGAGTGCCAATAGAAGCTATAAGTGTCCACAAACAATAATCAAAACTTAATTTACTCCTTTCATAATCTAGCATAATACAAAATTAGATTCACTTTTGCATCGCTCATACATTTTATTTTCGACAAACATTTTTATCTCAAAATAAATCAAATTATAATTTGCATACCTTCATTCAGGTTTCGTTGCATACAATTATGTTGAGTATGAATGAAAATTGTGGACCACTTTATCATGAACTATATAGTTCTTATCACTCATTCATATTATTATTAATTTATGTATCTCAGTATTAAATATTCAGGTCAGGTGTGACTCAGGTGTAGATACCGGACAGATTAACCTTTTTGAAATATTAGGTTGCGAGACCGAACACAAACTTTTGCGATTGTATGAGCGTTCATCGGCACACACAAGTAAATTGAACAAAAGCTAAAACCACTCATATCAACATTGGAACTAGATTATCATGCTAAATAACCGCGTATTATACGATCATTGCCATATTGAATAAATCATAGTTCAGAAAATCACAATAATTTTTCAGAGACAGTCGTTTTCTTTCCCGTTAAAATCAAAATAGATCTCCAAACAAGAGTTGTCTTTTCCTGCCCATTTACGGGCAAGATGGCTACCTATCATCGTCGAGTCATAATGTTAGAAAATCACAATCATTTTTCAGAGACAGTCGTCTTCTTTCGCGTTAAAATCAAAATAGATCTCCAAACAAGAGTTGTCTTTTCCTGCCCATTTACGGGCAAGATGGCTACCTATCATCGTCGAGTCATAATGTTTAGTCTCGAACATTGACGAAGGTTGAGAGAAATGAAGCCAACCATGAAGAACTGAACAGTTTACGGAATGCTAAAATGTTGAATTTGGATACGTATAATTGATATTTGTCCGAAATAACTGTATTTAGATATACCGGTACATAAAAAATGCATCATTTCAATGTCAAATTTTCTAGATTATCTTTGCCCCTGACCTAATCAAGTACTTTCATAATTTTATAATATATCTGATAATTCAACAAATTTGCTAAAAAGAATTAATTTAATTCTTAGAAATCACATGTTCTGACTAAATTTAACTATAAATTCATAAAATTAATTAAAAACTGACTGTGCTAATGATTGGTATATTATTTAGTTCCGGTTATCCCTAAATTTCTTAGAATGTAAAAACTTGACTTTAAAATTAATTTTCTTAGTATTTCATTTCATTCTGAAACTTACTATTTCTCAACAACGGATCTCTTAAATAAACACTCATTCATTCTCCTTTTATCAATCTAAAGTACAGGAAGTTGAAATATCAAGCCACCCATTCATAAAAATTTGAAGAGTTTTACTGTTAGCAACAGTGTATGTCAATAGCTTTTCTGATCTCCGTTTACTAGAGAGCTGTAATATAGTCGAGGGAACATATTGTACCATGGTATTTCAAATGTCAAATGGAAAAAACACTGTTTTAAAATTCATTCTTGTTTTGAGAGCATTATGTCTAGGAATGTTGCAGCTGTTTTGTTGTACAATACAATCTGTAACGAACAAATGTAGCTTGAACTATTAAACTAAATGTAGACCACCATGTCAATAAATTGAGTGTATACTTCGATGGGTTTCTTGCATCGCAGTGTGAAAAGGAAAATGACAAGTGGTTGCCTAGCAAGATATGCCCACTTGCCTGATAACTTTTGAGTATATCAATGCTCATCATGAAATCAGATGAGAGCTGTAGTCTCTATTGTTTTCTACGGACGAACGAACGGATCTTGCTTTTCTGCACATATATGGGCTAATGAGGACAGGCAAACACCATGCCATGTGCAATGAGGGAAAGTTTTCCAGGACAACTACCATAGTGCACATGGCAAAATGGCAAAATCAAAAGTTTCAATATACTAAAGCAAAAAATCTTCAGTAGGTTACAAATTTTCAAAAAAAACCTTGCAGTACATATTTAAATATTTTAAGCATGTCTGAATGTTGAACTTTACATGCCCGCCTGCACAATGATTTTCATACTATATGAGTGAACATTGACAATATATGTTAACAGTAATTTGAGATTGGTATTCTCTACATAGAGGTTAATCCTATTTTAATATACCCCTCTATCATTATCAAAATAATACAAGGTCAAGGACTGGGCCCATTAGTGAACTTTGATATCCTATTCATATCCTTCACAATAGACTGAGCAAGTTAGACGCCTGCTCGCAAACCTATAAAAAAAATGTAAACGTCTTTAGTTTTCTTCACCCAATGAAGACAACAAAGATAGCTTGCCAGGCAAAGTAACATACGCTCACTTCAGCTAATTTAAATATTCCATGTTGATTGCACCATCATCGCAATTATCTGAGCTGATATTTAGATGAATTAAATTGAATGAAAACTCTAGCCTCTATTGTGTACACAAGTTTCATTCAAATGTGTCTCTATCGCGTACACAAGAAATTGTTGACAGACAGACGGACAGACAGGGGTGACGGCAATATACATCCTCATTTTCGTGTGGGCGTATAAAAATTGGCAACAGCACACAGTGTACAAAGAGAGAAAATTAACAGAGAAGCATCTATAGCACTAGAGACGAAAGGAAAACGTTAAGACCTTATATGTTAGCAGACAGGCAGTATGGTGGGTCAAAAGGTCGAAGATGGAAAGTTTTTCTGACACCAATGTACCACAGTTGGAATAAAATTTAAAAACATGAAAATAGCATTGTATTAATTAGTAACTATATAAACCCCTAAAAACAGTTTAAGAGCTGAAAACACAATCAAGGAGTGGCATCTGGTACAGTAATTCTTTAGGAATATCTGTTATTTGATTTCCTCATTCCAACAATTGCATCATCATGTGATACAAATTTGTCACGAAAAGATTAATTAAATCGCAGAATCTTACCAAGACTCGTGTATGGTAGAATATGTTCTCAAAATGTTCAATGTTTTCAAAATATGTAAGCAGACTATTAAACATAATAAACATTATAGAAAGAGTGTAACTCTTGGTGAAACATATTTGTGGTTTCCAATAAAAACCACCAAATGTTTGTGTAGGTTTGTGGTTAGTTGTAAAACCACCATATAACGCTAGACAAACAAACACATACATAGCCCTACCACAGACTATCATAAACTTTTTAAATGTCTTGGAAGGTGAATTTGTGTCTTATCAATTTCAATCTCAGAATATATTGGACAATGAGGTGAAATCTTGACAGCTAAAGAACAGATTCAGTTCCAAAACCTTATGAAGTTATGAATTATTAATCATGACCACGTCTAAGAAGATGGTTGGAAATTATTCTGTATTCAGGTCCTAGCAAATAAAGCCAGATAGAAATTCTTCTTTAAATAATAACCGCGTTTCCACTGAGAATTATTAAGGAAAGCTAGCTTTAAGTTATTAGCATGCTAATTGAAAATTATCTTGCAGTCATGATCAAGATGCATGCCCTTGCCCACAGGAAGCTATGAATAAGCTACAATTAAGCTATTAAAAAGCTACTACATTTATTTTAAAAGCTACTGATCAAACGTAAAAGCTACAATTAAGATACACTAAAGTTACAAAAAAGTTATGGGTCCAATTATTTAAATGAAGCATTTTTGTAACTTTTTTTTATATGTAGCTTTTATATAGCTTTAAATTAAGGTTCCAAACATGTAGCTTTTATGTAACTTTTCTCCTATTGTTGATACTGTAGCTTTTATGTAACTTCTAGTGTAGCTTTAATGTAGCTTTATAAGTTGTTTTTGATTGTATTAAAAAGCTACTTAAAAGCTATGGGCTAATTATGCATTATTTTTCCAAAAAAAAGTTACGTTGGTGGGTAAAGGTTCCCCCCTTGAGATGTTTACAAATTTCATTTGAATTTCAGTGTTGTCAATTTTCTTGGTAGTAGTAAAGTAACATTACAACATTCTTCTCATGATAAAAATCCACTATGTCTTCATAGAATAGTCATCTTTATCTTGGTTCTAATACTAAAAAGAAAAAAATGAAGAAAGATGGAAGAAAAACTCCACTTCACTTCACTTTTCCAAAAGCTGTTGATCCATTCATCACAACCACATTTATGCATAGTCCAAAGATACAATTTGCTATAGATCAAATATGTATTGGTGCTTACTAAACTGCAACATGTTTCAATTAAGATCACAAAGGCCCCCTTCCTTCTTCAAAGAAAGAAACACTTAAAATGACAATTTGAATTCAGTGATGTCACTTCCCTTAGTAGTTGCCAAGTAACATGACAACATTCTTCTCATGACATCATGGTTTAAATGCAGTAGATTCTTTAAAGCTACATAAAAAGTCTCTATTAAAGCTACTTAAAAGTTACTTCTCCTGCAGTCTATTTTAAAGCTACTAAAAAGCTACTGTTTCTCAAGTTTATTTTATTAAAGTTACTTAAAAGTTACTTCTCCTCGTCAAGTCTATTTTATAAAAGCTACTAAAAAGCTACTCCTCCTAAAGTCTATTTTATTAAAACTACTAAAAAGCTACTGTTTCTGAAGTTTAAATTATTAAAGCTACTAAAAAGCTACTGTTTCTTATGTCTATTTTATAAAAGCTACTTTTCCTAAAGTCTATTTTATTAAAACTACTAAAAAGCTACTGTTTCTGAAGTTTAAATTATTAAAGCTACTAAAAAAGCTACTGTTTCTTATGTCTATTTTATAAAAGCTACTTTTCCTAAAGTCTATTTTATTAAAGCTACTAAAAAGCTATTTCTCCTCAAGTCTAGATTATTAAAGCTATTAAAAAGCTACTGCTCCTCAATTCTTTTTTATTAAAGCTACTAAAAAGCTACTTTCTCTTGAGTCTATTTTAAAAAAAAGCTATAGAAAAGCTATATTGTCCAGAATGAAGCTATGAAAAAGTTACCAATATGAATAACAAATTGTATAAAGCTACAATAAAGCTACTAAGTAAAATTACAATATAACAAAAGCTATGAAAAAGTTAGTAGCTTTATAAAAAGTTAATAACTTTTTTTGAAGCTATTAGCTTCATGAGGGTAAGGGTGCAGACGTATAACCACAAAGCTAATTGGAAATTCTCTGAAAGACACAGTTTGAAAGGTTAATAGCTAAAAGCTAATTGGAAATTGTCTTAGAAACATGATCAAGAAGCTTGCAGACAAGACCAAAAAGCTAATTGGAAATTCTCTGAAAGACAAGGTTTATAGCTAAAAGCTAATTGGAAATGTCTTTGAAACATGATCAAGATGCTTGAAGACATTGACCAAAAAGCTAATTGGAAATTCTCTGAAAGACATGGTCTAAAAGGTTTAAAGCTAAAAGCTAATTGAAAATTGTCTTACAAACATGATCAAAAATTAAGCTTGCAGACATGATCAAATAGCTTCTTTAACAAGACCAACAAGCTAGTAACATGATTAAAACTTATAACTAGACTCTACTAATATAAAGAAACAAAAATCAAACTTCCTACCTGAACTATGTCAATGACTTATGAGAAATACTATCGAGAAAAAAAATAGTACTATATATATTCAAACAATCTAATATACAATTTCATTGCTGAGTTGTTCAATTTTATGTTATAAAAATCAATGAAAACTAGTAATAAAGATATTGAAAGCTCATAAAGTTAAGAACATTGTGTATACTCCTACATGAAATTTTATTACATTTTCTCAGAAGAAATGAAGTAAAGCCATATGTATAATATACTTCAAAAATTAAAAGAAATCTGAATTGAATGGTCTCATTTTCAATTTTCTTAGTTTAAACGAGATGTTTTGAAAGATTTGATCTTGATCCAACAAAGCCAATATTTTTCAGAATTAATTTGTGTCAAAGATTGCATGAATCCTAAGGTATAGTAGTACCCAAAGAAAATTGTTTTGTATGAGAATGTGCCTTAATGTTCTGGAACATGTAAAGGTATGAACAACCAGAAGCCATGACACACAAATAACAATCCATGGATAAGATATGCCATGAATATACAGGATATGCCATAAATGTAGAAAGCAGATGTGACAAAAATACAGCTTGAATATGCCACAAAGAATGAGGGTTTGACACAGAAAGACCGGATATGCCAGAGACAATATATACCATAAAAAGGCAGGATATGGCACTGATAGAAAGGATTTATCATAAATATAAAATGTTTACCACAAAAAGACAGGATATACTATTAATATTGTGGATATGCCACATATAAAGATGGTTTGTCACAGAGATACAGGATATACCACATAAAACAATTTGCCACAATTTGTGAAAGTATATAAATAGATACATAACCACAAATAGACAGGATATGCCACAAAACAACAAGAAATGCCACAAAACAACAGGATATGCCACAAAACAACAAATATGCCACAAATAGACAGAGTATGCCACAAAAGAACAGAATATGTCAAAAATATTGAGGACATGCCACAAATGGACTAAGTATATCACCAGTATGCAATATACCACAAATAGACAGAATATATCACCAAAAGTATTTGGTTCTTCATATTTCTGTATGGATATGCCCGAGTCTATGTCATGACATGTACTTCTACATCCTGAACTAATCTGTCTGTTTTTCGATAACAGTTTCAAATAAAGCCAATATATTAACAATAGATTTATGAATGGCACTTTTAAACCTTAAGTTCAATGTGACAGTCAGCCACAACTTACCTAATTTATATTGTTATAATAGGAAATATTAAACTAAGAGATTATTGATTGTGAAATACCAATCAACAGTTGTGACAAGGTAAAAAGTGGGGGTGTTCAATGGCGGAAACCTTTATGTTATCGCAGTTCAGTATATTGACTAGCACTAGACAATATTGTTTTATCGTGTTTTTAAATAGATTCATATAATCTAGTCTTTAATAACTACCGGTATATAAAAAATATATATATCACTGTTTTCTACATGGACAGTCAACACTATTAGATATATTTCAGATAGGCTATAGTTTATGATATATTTCAGATATAATTCATATTTCAGATATGGTTTATATTTCAGATATATAGTTTATGATATCATATTTCAGATATGGTTTATATTTCATGAATAGTTCAATGCATATTTCAGATAATATAATATTTCAGATATAGTTTATGATATATTTCACAAAAATCATAATATATTTCAACAAATTTCAAAATAAAAATATCTGCTCATATCTTTAGCATAAAATCATTCTTAGACCATCAGTACAATTTTGAAATTGATATTAAATTTACATAAAAAAAAAGATAAAACTAAAAGAGCATTCACGAGAGAATTGAACTGTCAAGCATGGAGGTATGCAGCACTTTGAAGCTGTCTGCTTTAGCTAGACCAAAGGTGCATGTCCCACGGAGAAAGGGCAAACCCTACTACTTCAACTTTTGCATGCCAGGGTATCTCTGTGTGGACACTCATGAGCATCTAACTTAGCAATCACATCTGAGGAGCCATAATTTTGGTCCAGGACTTTACTGATGATTAAAGGGATTGTAAAGTGGTTTTCTAAACTTTGTATGTGTATCGGGGACACTGATAGCATCAATTTGTGCTATTCGAATTCTATTCCAACGTCTGTTGTTCTTGCAATTCCACTAAAACTAACGTGTTTATGACGTCACTGACAGTGATCTGCATAGATATCAATAGAAGCTTCCGGTAAATCACTATCAGTGATGTCATAAAACATGTTAGTTTTAGTGGAATTGCAAGACCCACAGACGTCGGAATGGAAATTCGTATGGCTCAAATTGATGACATCAGTGTCCCCAATACACATACAAAGTTTAGAAAACCACTTTACAATCCCTTTAAATATAAGTTTTATTCTATAGCTTTGAATCTATATTCCAGACAAGGTCAGTGAACGACAGGAAAAACTTAATCCTTATAATGAGCTATATTTATAGATGTTATGTGGGAGGGCTTGAACTGGTGAAGGTAGAATTACAAAGAATCAAACAACTCATTATACATTTCAAAGCCTTTCAGTCTTTTCTGTTTGAGACTGTGACATTTATTAAGCAACATAATTGGGCCAGGGAAAATTATTTTTTATGATAAATATAATATAGGTTGGACATGATAAAATAATTCAACCAATTTATGTCTGAGTATTACTATAATGCTAGGAGCAGACGGGCGTATTTTTTCGTCCAATCGCGACAAATTTCATAATGACCTTAAAAAATATGCTTGTGTGCCTGAGTTTTTACGGCCATACACGAGCGTATTTTTTGGGTGATTATAAAATTCACTGCGATTGGGCGAAAAAATATTTGACAAGTTATGATATGTTTGAATCCCTTTCATTGTATGGGTGGTCAGGTGTGGTCAGCCCATTGCTTTCACCCCTCATCAACTAGCCAAGGTAGGGCTTGCTCATCCCTTTGATACCATTCTGCACCTGGGTTTGTCACCCCCTGATACCTCTCTGCATCCAAATACATGAAGTCAGCATTCCTTGCTAAGATTCCACATCCCCCAGTTGATCATTGTTATTCTTGGTAAAATGTACCAAATTCAAAATCCTTGTAATATTGGGAAAATTGATTTTCATTGAAAATTTGTAAATTTCTGCATTGATTTTCTAATTAAGACCTAATTTAAGATACCATTAAAGAATGTTACAAGCAATTACAAACAAGACGCTCAAAAGCAGTGGCCAAGGCAACCTTAGACAGAAAATAACCCAGCAGAGGAAAACAACCTTGCTATAAAAATGCCACAATAAGGTGCAAAATTTCCAAAATACATCATAAGAATTGCTCTTACCAAAAGGGAAATGGATTTTAAGGAAATAATCGCCTAGCAGACGACAACCAAAATTGCTATTCTATGCTGATGACACAAAGCAAAAAATTAATAGTTTATTCCTGATGAAGGATCAAATTTCCAAATTAATTAGTAAATCTATATTATTTCCTGATTAAAAAATAAGTCATTTTTATCTTCACTTTATCTAGGTCAATGAACAAAAATAATCTCAAATTAATTATCTTTTTTCAATGACTTGACACATAAACTACAAAACATAATATAACCAATATTTGGACAAGATAATAATCAAATGCTATGTTTTGAACAGCTCTGAAACATATGTTTTGAATTTTTCAATTTTTTGGGACATTATATAGTGATATAAACCATAGGAATTCTAAGTCGATTTCATTTTAATGCCTAATATTAAATGTTTTTCCAAAATTATTGGTCTGAACATCAATCAAAAATTACTAACAACATCTGCTTGGAAAATAAAATATATATATTCAATTGGAAATAAAATTAAAATTGGTGAAAATTCAGCCTACTACTTAAAAATTGGCTCATAAAAATTTCAGTCAATGCTTAGAACTATTTCTCTTGATTTTGCTATGATTTTGGACGAGATTTTTGATTAACAGAATTGTTTTGCTTGTACGGATTTTTATTACCATAAGAAATTGCATCTGTCAAAAATAGAAAGAAAGTTTTAAAATATGGCTAAAAACAATTGCAGTTGATCTTCATAACACAAAACTTACAATTAAAAACTATATTGCTCATAATTATGCAAAATCTTAAAAGATATCAATTAAAATCATGCTTCTTAAATTAGAAAATCTTACAAAAAATGTTTAAGACTATACTTAAGCAAAATGCAGTCAATGTTCCTTCAATTGAAAATCTAAAAAGATATCATTTGAAATTAGGGCCAAATATAATTAGACTAGTAGTGCTCCTTCCACAAAAGTGTGGTCAATGCTCCTTTAACTACAACTCTTCCATCAACGACTGTTTCAGGAAATTTCAGTCAAAGCTCTTTTATGGGGTTCTATAAAAGCACAGTTGGTTAATGCGTCGTTGTTTACAAACATGACGTAATTTGTTTGGATACATGCAAATGGTGGTCGTTGTGTTCGAAGGTTTGGTTCTCAATTGGGGTGTGAAAATTCTATGACCTTGAATAAGTCATCTTCACTCATAATTCCAGTCAACCCGGCTGTAAATGGGTACGGATAATCCTGGAAAGATCAATGCCAAGAAGCTTGTCCAAGGACAATCTGAGAAAAAGAATCCTCAAAGAACTCAACTTGTGATCCTTGTTTAATATAGATACTTCTTTTTTTCTTTAACTAAAAATGTTACAAATTTGGCAAAAATGTTTATAACTATGACTACTTGAGAAAAAAATTGCAGTCAATGAGAAAAGCAAGTTATAGCTTACAAATTGTGTTCAATGAGCATAATGCAAGATAATAATAGCTTACAAATTGTGTTCAATGAGCAATGCAAGATAATAATAGTTTACAAAATTGTGTTCAATGAGCAATGCAAGATAATAATAGCTTACAAAATTGTGTTCAATGAGCATAATGCAAGATAATAATAGCTTACAAATTGTGTTCAATGAGCAATGCAAGATAATAATAGCTTACAAATTGTGTTCAATGAGCAATGCAAGATAATAATAGTTTACAAAATTGTGTTCAAAGAAATGCAAGATAATAATAGCTTACAAATTGTGTTCAATGAGCAATGCAAGATAATAATAGCTTACAAATTGTGTTCAATGAGCATAATGCAAGATAATAATAGCTTACAAATTGTGTTCAATGAGCAATGCAAGATAATAATAGCTTACAAATTGTGTTCAATGAGCAATGCAAGATAATAATAGCTTACAAAATTGTGTTCAATGAGCAATGCAAGATAGTAATAGCTTACAAAATTGTGTTCAATGAGCAATGCAAGATAGTAATAGCTTACAAAATTGTGTTCAATGAGCAATGCAAGATAATAATAGGTTACAAAATTGTATTCAATGAGCATAATGCAAGATAATAATAGCTTACAAAATTATGTTCAATGAGCAATGCAAGATAATAATAGCTTACAAAATTGTGTTCAATGAGCAATGCAAGATAATAATAGCTTACAAAATTGTGTTCAATGAGCAATGCAAGATAATAATAGCTTACAAAATTGTGTTCAATGAGCAATGCAAGATAATAATAGCTTACAAAATTGTGTTCAATGAGCAATGCAAGATAATAACAGCTTACAAATTGTGTTCAATGAGCATAATGCAAGATAATAATAGTTTACAAAATTGTATTCAATGAGCAATGCAAGATAATAATAGTTTACAAAATTGTATTCAATGAGCAATGCAAGATAATAATAGTTTACAAAATTGTGTTCAATGAGCAATGCAAGATAATAATAGTTTACAAATTGTGTTCAATGTTCATGTAAATCTACAAATTAAAAAAATTGCTCAAATAAATTTCAGTTAATGTTTCTTTCATTAGAACTCATACAAGATACAGGTTGTATATAAAACATACATAACTTGTCATTCAACATTCTTTACTCTTATAACATCAAGCTTTTACTTCTTCCTAATTTCTTCTAAAAATATCTTTTACCCAAAATATCACACTGGCATATCTCATGGAAATATCATAGGCCAATGCACACAACAAACTATCGCCCTATTTAGTAGATGTAGTTTTTTTTTATCCAATTTCTGAACAGAATTGTCTTATTCCAATTTCTAAAACAAGGTATTTCTTCGATACTATGCCTGTACACCTCAATTTTCCTGAAATCTAAAATTTTAGGGTGACAACAAAGAAAGAAAGAACATTTATATTTTACAAGGATTACAGCTTAGTTCTCATGAGAATCCTTTCTCCCAGCTGATCCTTGGTCAGACCTCTTGGCATTGATCTTTCCCGGATTATCCAAACCCGTTTACAACTGGGTCAACTGAAATTTGTAACTTCTGAGTGAAGATGACTTATTCAAGGTCATCTGAATTTCACAACCAGATCAACCTCCTTTTGCTCGTAACCAAGCAAATGATGGCATGAACGTTGACCTGAACATCATGTCCTTCACTAATTAAGGGACAGGATGTTCTGGTCCAGCAAGAACGTTACTTTAACCGACTGTGCTCTAGAACCTCATGTACATACTAACCTAGTGTGTGCTTTAATTCTGTAGTAAAAAGTTATATGTCCTAAACATCACTGATGTCATTTGTGTAGTTATGCAGCATTTTTCATTGATGATTCTGGTCCGGGCTTTAATTTTTCCATAGAATATAGACAAGCATGTTATGAACTAAATTCTGGCAGATTGCAGAAATAATGTACTTGAGTTTTGAAGTCTACAGTTGATTATTCAGTAAGAGGATGCTTGAACTAAGAGTTAATATAATTATTTATTCTAAGATCTAAAATTAGTATAAATAGGATATATAGAAATTGGTTTAATAAACATAAAGCTCGTATTACACCCTTTCTCCATTTATTTCACTTCCTTTTCTTTTGATAGAGAATAGAAATTTTTCAAGAGTGTCTGTTGCATGTCATTGAATATGGCTGGAACATGCAGTATATTCTGAGTGGCACATGTACATGTAATTCAAATTTTCTTTGACATACATTTAGCAGGAAGGAACATGCTCTTTCCCTAATCTTTAATCAATCTCTGAGGAACTGAATTTTCAACCCAGTTTCCTCCAGTTTGTGATGCAAAGGTGCTGATATTACAAAATACTTCTGCTAGAACACCCATGCCTAAATCTGTGCATGTATAAAACAGTAACAATGCGTATAACCTTGCTTAAAGTCTCAGCATAAACATCATAACCTTGCCTAAAGTCTCATTATTTGCCTAAAATTCCAGCATACACATTGTTTGCCTAAAGTTTCTGCATAAACATCATTTGCCTTATAAGTCTCAGCATTAAGATCATTGGCTTAAAGTCAAGTAAAGGCATTTCTAAGGCTTCAGCATATACATCAGTAACTTTGCCTAAGGTCTCTGTATATACATCAATTGCCTAAAGTCTAGGGTCTCAGCATATACATCATTGCCTAAGGTCTCATTATATACATCAGTAACTTTGCCTAAAGTCTCTACAACATAATCATCAAAAATCATCAAACACTTTAAAATAATGACCCATGTTTTTGGCAACCAATATGAAAATGCCATCTGAATAAATATAAAATCTATCAATACTTACTTCATCAGGTAAAAAACAAACAGTCAAAAACTTTATACACGTCTGCCAACAAAAGCTAATTAATAATTCTCTCTTCACTTCTGTCAGGACTCGAAGACAGATCAGATCATAATGCTCTTTGCGTTTTATTCCTTATTTGAAATCTCTTCGGACTTGTTTCTAAGCTTGATTAATTATTTACATATATTTCTCATAGCCGTGTCTGAATCAAATTTACCACTGTCATATCCACAACTCTGACATGTGACGACAATGTTTTTAAGTTGGCAGGAAAAATGTCATTAGACACGAGTGGTAAGTGACACCATCTCTCACGGATCTTAGTACGAATGGCTACATCAGCTTTCCCTACTCAAACTCCCCCATATTTTGACATACTTTTTTTGGGTTTCGGCTATTTTTAGTGAAGGGATTGGAAAATTATTTTTAAACTTTTTGTTTTATTTGATTTTTTAATCTTGGCTTATAAATAACAGTTAAATTTCACTTGTTAAAATGTTATTTCTTTTCTTAAATGTGTAAATTTTATGGCAAAGTCGTGGCAGCTCCAATTTGTTTGATATGGCGCTGCAAAATATCCAATAAAATTTTTAAGTTTATATACAAATGCATCATTTGTTGAAGACATAATTCACATATTTTCTTTCATAGAAAATTTACAGAAACCTCTTTAAAGTTTTGGCGTTATGACAAGCCCCAGATAATGTATTGGACACATTTTTTTCAGATTTGGTCAATTATAGTTTTCTTTACATCAAGTGAAAAACAAAATTGACCCGATCTTCCCTTTAAACAACATGAAACTAATTGGTTCTTTGCAAAAATTTGCTTCATTGTACACTGTATGGCATCATTATCATTAATTGCCCATTGGAATTAAAACTTTCATATAATTCTATTACTTATCTCAAAACCTGTAATGACTTGTACACTTTCTTGAACTTTCAAAATATAACTGCATAAATCACGTCAACAATAATTTTTTAAAAAGGTTAACGTTCGACACGGAATTAATAAGACCACTAGGTTTCCACCCACGTAATACATTCATCAATAATGACCCTAATGACACTCATACTTTAAGTAAAAACTTATTTACGGAAATTTCTAATCTGAAAGTAATACGAGCATTTCCACACACTCTTTTAAAGGATCATATATCGATGTAATTCACAGCTAAATTTAGTTCAAATACTAATGAAAATACAACATGAAAAGCAATCGTGATGTTTTACTTCCCTCTTAATGAAAATCATTTTCTGATGTCAGTTTTCAGATGTCAGGTTTCTAGGTCAGAATGAGGAGTAATCCACTCATCAATGAAACTTATAAATAGGTCAAAAACTTGCCAGTTAAAAAAATTGCAATTTATTTGATATCACCTCTTAGAATGAACAAATAAATAAAGTTCTCAAACTTGGTCAATAAGGGTATATATTCATCAACGATGTCCAAAATATACAAACAGAATCAAATAAGCCCAAAAAACTATGTCATTATTTGAGAAAGTGTTTTTCAATTATTGTATTGTATTGTATATATTTTTCTGGATTTATCAGATTATTTAGGTAATCTGTTTTATAGTTATGCCACCAGGTAAGTCCCCTGATGAATATATATACTCAAGAGCATTTAAATTTCCAAATCTTGCAATTTGCATGTGAGGGTAAGGTAAGTTTTTCAGTTTTCTTTGGTCCGGGGGATAATGGGCCAATGGGTAAATTTTGATGTCTCTAAATTGAATAGATTAAAATTATTTCAAATCCTATCCAAGTTGAGCCTACCCCATATTTCCATGAGGCTTTGAATTTATCAACAAAGTTAAAAGATATATATTATGTACAATAAAGCAAGTACAACATTCTAAAATGTCTAAATGATTGATGTCAGGTCTTCCTCTTCAAAATAAAAATAGCTAGTAGTTTATTAGGCATAGAAAATACCTCAAGTTGAACATACAGAGTTAACATGTAACATCTGCTAAATATTATAATTATAAACTTTGATTTTGTTTGGAATTTCACATAGAGAAAGAATATCAATCAACATAAGGCTATTTCCGGGGAAATATCTATGAAAATGAAATGAAAGTTTTCTGCACCTGCATTAGCCTACTCTTATTTCAATTTCTTAACTCTCAAGTAAAGTTTAACGTGCACAGCTCGCAGCACATATAGGGCCTTGGTTTATTGACCCATCTGAATGAAAAGATGCCTTTTTCCATGTCAGTCCCTCTGAATTACTGTGTCACTGACAGGGAAAAACCAGGTTGAAAAATCTGAAGGTACTAGCAAGTGTCAAACTGACTGAGCCAATGCAGAAGTGCTGCTAGAGAAGCTAAAAGGTAGTCGAGAAGAAATATTACTGGGATTCCACATCTTTTAATTTTTTGGGGTCGCAGATATTTGATATTCTTTTGAGAAAAATAGTTGTTTATTGAACATCCTGCAAAACCCATGAAAATTTAATCCCTGCAAAAACATGCATTACTGATTTCACATCCAAAAGTGAAAAAAAACTCACCATTTTTCTTTCAACAGTGAACACTTGACAACCAATTTAATCTGTAAATATAAAGAAGAAATACTTAATATTTTATCAAATTTAAATATTTAGAACAATTCTAGCAAAACATCCAAGATACATATAAACAAGGAACTGATTTTTCACAATTATATCATTTGTTTGAAAGAATTTGAAATAGATGGAAGGATACTAATGGAAAATAATGTGAATTAATGAATAACTAAGTCCAATAAAGATTCCTTCACTAATTAATACCTGAAATCAGTGGTTCCCAACCTGGAGGCCAAGGGACATTTGTCAGGGGATCATGGGATTCTTTGCAGAATTGTATCTGTAACAAATATGTGATTGATTTTGTAGTTTTGTAATGAACGAGGTCATGAGTTCCAGAAGTTTCATGAACTTAGGCCACAGTTTGAAAAATGAATATGAATATTAAAGTAATGTGTCTCTTTATTAGAGCATCAACAGCTATTTCACCACCACGACTAACGAAAAGTACCAAACCATCCAATTGATCATGATCCTATTACCAACTATAACAATTACCAACGATTACCTTAACAGCAGAGGTTTACTTATCATCTACCAGACAAACATTCAGTTTACATGTATCTACATTTGTATATTTTCAAATCTTTTGCCATCAATTGCCAATATACCTTAAAGGGATTGTAAAGAGGTT
Organism: Lottia scabra; assembly: GCA_029955415.1. Classification (NCBI taxonomy): domain Eukaryota; kingdom Metazoa; phylum Mollusca; class Gastropoda; family Lottiidae; genus Lottia; species Lottia scabra. The sequence continues at coordinate 162,157 of JARJEI010000083.1, read as the reverse complement.
TTCTAAACTTTGTATGTGCATCGGGGACACTGATAGCATCAATTTACGACATTCCAATTTCCATTCCGATGTCTGTGGTTCTTGCAATTCCACTTAATCTAACGCGTTTTATGACGTCACCCCCACTGATCTGCATAGATATCAATTGTAGCTTCCGGTAGATCAGTGGGGGTGGTCAAAAAACGCGTTAGATTAAGTGGAATTGCAAGAACTACAGACATCGGAATGGAAATTTGAATGGTGTAAATTGATGCTATCAGTGTTCTCGATGCACATACAAAGTTTAGAAAACCTCTTTACAATCCCTTTAAGCCAACCATTCTCTAGTTTGATCATTTTCAAAATTTGCTTTGAGCATTCAATGTTACATCTTTAAATACATGTACCTTCATTTCCTTTTGCATAATGATACTTTGCTTTCCAACATCAAAGTTCAATTGACAATGTTAAATTTCTACTCAATAGGTCAATAACTTTTGAAACCTTGAACTACATTTCCTCCCTCGCAACTTTTGTTATAACTTCAGCAATTAAGTATTAACAGTAACCCTCGGGAGAATTCATAGTAATCATATCAAAGTACGACAGTGATGGTTTTAAGTTGGATTTCATTATTAAATGTATTTCTGTTTCATTTAGCAAAAATTGGTCAGCAGTAAAAGTGAAGTCAATCTTAACATTACAAAAAATTAGAATCTATCTGACATATTTTGGTTTCAGGGTTTCCTTTTCTGAAAATAGTTTTTGTGACCCAAAAAAAAAATGACCAAAAAGCAATTTCAAAAAAAGCAGGAAAGAATAAAAACATTATGATGTCTCATTAAGTTTGACCCCTGCTTACCCAAATTACGAAACAAATTCCATTTTTAGTTCATTTCATCATTATGAAATACACTCAAGTATTTGATGATCCCAACTAATTACAAAACATTTCATGTACATGCCCAAAAGAATTCACCTTTATAATAAGCACTAAAGAATGCAATCGCATGAAGAATCATTACATTTGTATACACATTGTAACTAAAAAATTACAACCAGGTACAGAAACAGTTCATGCTCAATAAAATATAACTGAAAGTGAGCATAAAAGAATTCAACCAGGTACATTCCTAGCATGCCAGACGGCATTGTAAGTAAAGTTAATGTAAACTCAGTAAAGAATGTTATCATTATAGAATTAAGAAGGCAATGTAAGAAAGATTATCAGGTCTTATTACAAGATCATAAAATATTCCAGATGTCAGTTACAGATTCAATGAAACACATTTTAACTAATACTGTATATATAGTACATTCCATGACGCTTTTACTATGTTCTTACAAGTAACGAAATATTCAAAAAATAGATACTTCAGAACACAGAAGTCTTTTAAAGGAATCTCATAAAATGACAAAAAAATTAAAATTCACAAACTTGGTCATATATTCATCAGTTGCCAATACTAAGCTTTATATATACATCATAATCTCTGTATAATCCAATTAATTCATAAAATTAAAAAAAAAAAAACACTTTTTTTTATTTTAAGCGCTTTTCAGTAGTTTTATGAACTATTTTTGATTTATTACACTAAGTTGCTTCAATGATGAATATAATGGCAAAGTTTGTGAATATTTCCTTTTCTCCATTTTTAGATCATTCTAAGACGTAGTAAAGAGGTTTTCTAAACTTTGTATGTGTATCCACCAGAAGCTACTATTGATATCTATGCAGATCAGTGAGGGTGACGTTATAAAACGCGTTAGTTTAAGTGGAATTACAAAAACCGCAGACAAATTGATGCTATCAGTGTCCCTGATGCACATACAAAGTTTAGAAAACTTCTTTACAATCCCTTTAAGATTATTTGTCTTATGTAGCAAACTCATCAACAAAAAACCTTAGTGGAGAATGAATTAACCTAAATATTTCAAAAGTTCAAATGAGTTGAATAACATTAACATGTAACCAAGTAGAAAAATCTATCTATTACCTACATCTCGACTGTTTTTACCTTTTCTATTTATGTATATTCTTACATTGCATGACATATCGCCTTTAGTAAACCACCAGAAATTGCAAAAGCAGCAGATTTGTTGAAGTTCTTTATGCTTACATTCTTTACATGTGTTTAAAACGATAACAGTGAGATTATAATATGTTTAAATTAAACACACCCAAAATAACTTGAAGGAAATCTGAAGCTATACCTATTGTATACCATTATAAAAAGATGTATCTTCATTACAAGGGCAAAAAGTATCTTCAAGAAATAAGACACTATAAGGTTTAATGGTTGGCAAGAATATATTTTACATGTGATAAATGTAATAATTGTAAAGTTTGTGACAACTAGAAATTTGGGGTCAATTCTAGTAAAATTGTATCAGTTATTGTCTTAACCCTTTCGTGTATAAGCCCTTTGAATATTGAGTTTTAATAAATAAAAAATAAATTTCAGTCATGTATCAACCCTTTGAATATTGAGTGTTAATAAAAAAAATATTTCAGTTAGTGTATTAACCCTTTGAATACTGAATGTTAATATAAAAATATTTCAGTTAGTGTATTAACCCTTTGAATACTGAATGTTAATATAAAAATATTTCAGTTCGTGTATCAACCCTTTGAATACTGAGTGTTAATAAAAAATAAATTTCAGTCATGTATCAACCCTTTGAATACTGAGTGTTAATAAAAAAAATATTTCAGTTCATGTATTAACCCTTTGAATACTGAATGTTAATATAAAAATATTTCAGTTCGTGTATTAACCCTTTGAATACTGAGTGTTAATAAAAAAAAATATTTCAATTCGTGTATTAACCCTTTGAAAAGAAGTATTAACAAAAAAAAATTTCAGTTAGTGTATTAATCCTTAGAGTACTGTGTGTTAAAAAAATAAAACACTCTGAATTAAGAAAATAGAACTTCACAGAAGTTAACATAACCCATTGGATGAACTGTAGCACAGTGGTTGAGTCGAAACAATGGCAGTCATGGGTTCTGATCTGGAAAGATATTTGACATTTATGTGACCTTCAATATTTTTTCATTATGCTAGTAAAATTTTCAAAGAGTTGACAATGTCTAGTTCACAGTCACAAAATGACAAGGTATCCTAAAGATCAATTTTTGGCTACAGATTATCCCCCTCTCCCATGAAGAAAATAGAACTTAACAGAAGTTAACATCCATTGGATGAACTGTAGCACAGTGGTTGAGTCGAAACAATGGGAGTCATGGGTTCTGATCTGGAAAGATATTTGACATTTATGTGACCTTGAATATTTTTTCATTATGCTAGTGGAATTTTTAAAGAGTTGACAATGTCTAGTTCACGGTCACAAAATGACAAGATATCCTAAAGATCAATTTTTGGCTACAGATTATTCCCCCTTTCCTCATAAGTCATGGTTATTCTACAGTGTATTACATGGCTTCAGTAGTCCTTATGAGCATCAATTTCCTACAGAAAAAGAAGTTTTCAAATAAAAAGCATTAAATATGTAATATATATATGTGAAGGTAAGTGTAAAATCAGATTCAGACTTCCATTTATCTCAAATCTGAACTTTGTAATATCTCTCATAAAACATGCCTGGTTTTTATCTTTTCATACTGTCTTAAAATAGGTAATTATAAAAATTGTTGACTTGTTAACAAGCATTTACTAAAAATATCTATCTTCATGCATTTTAATATGGCAGAAGATCAAATACTTTGAAAAAAAATAGCGATGCCCCATCGTAATACGCCCACTTTTGTAATGGCAGCCAAGTCGTCCGGGAGGTCAACAAGAACTATCAGTAAATGAAACATCTGTCGAAAACCGTGCCATCAAGAATGTTTACAAAATTGAACGATTTTTGAGTGTTACAACTACAAGTTAACAAGGGCAATAACCCATGAAATAGTTTTCAATTCGTCTGATTTTTAATAGGGTTCATCCTTGGGTGATTACAAACACTCACAGCAAGTTTCATAAAAATCCACCAAGAAACCAGCTCTCTATCGTGTCCACAACTTCGAGAGAGTAACGGGCTGAAAAATTAACGTGTTTTAAAGAACAAGGGCAATAACTCATAAATATTTTTTCAGGTTTCTGATATTCAATAGGGTTTATCCTAATGTCAATACAAACACTCCTACCAAGTTTCATCAAAATCCATCAAGAAATCAGCTCTCTATGGTGTCCACAACATATTTTCAAAAGCAAGGGCAATAACCCAGGAAATATTTGTCGATTCGTCTGATTTTCAATAGGCTTCATCCTTGGGTGATTACAAACACTCACAGGAAGTTTCATAAAAATCCACCAAGAAACCAGCTCTCTAACGTGTCCACAACTTAGTTAAAGGCTGAAAAATTAACGCGTTTTAAAGAACAAGGGCAATAACTCATCAAATATTATTTCGATGTTTCTGATTTTCAATAGGGTTTATCCTAATGTCAATACAAACATTCATACCAAGTTTCATCAAAATCCATCAAGAAACGAGCTCTCTATGGTGTCCACAAGATATTTTCAAAAGCAAGGGCAATAACCCATGAAATATTTTTCGATTCGTCTGATTTTCAATAGGGTTCATCCTTGGGTGATAACAAACACTCACAGCAAGTTTCATAAAAATCCATCAAGAAACGAGCTCTCTATGGTGTCCACAAGATATTTTCAAAAGCAAGGGCAATAACCCATGAAAAATTTTCCGATATGTCTGATTTTCAATAGGGTTCATCCTTGGGTGATAACAAACACTCACAGCAAGTTTCATAAAAATCCACCAAGAAACCAGCTCTCTAACGTGTCCACAACTTTGTTAAAGGCTGAAAAATTAACGCGTTTTAAAGAACAAGGGAAATAACTCATCAAATATTTTTTCGATGTTTCTGATTTTCAATAGGGTTTATCCTAATGTCAATTCAAACACTCATACAAAATTTCATTAAAATCCATAAAGAAACGAGCTCTCTATGGTGTCCACAAGATATTTTCAAAAGCAAGGGCAATAACCCATGAAATATTTTTCGATTCGTCTGATTTTCAATAGGGTTCATCCTTGGGTGATAACAAACACTCACCGCAAGTTTCATCAAAATCCATCAAGAAACCAGCTCTCTATCGTGTCCACAACAATTGTGGACAGACAGGCGGACAGACAGGCGGACAGGCGGACAGACAGGGGCGACTACAATATACGCCCACATTAATGTGTGGGCGTATAAAAAACCAGTGCAGCAGTAAAATTGTGAAACATCAGCAGAAAAATATGACAGTTTAACTGATTGCAACATTTGTATTTTGTCATCCACATATAATTTCACCCACTTAAGATTTTTTTTATGATTTCACATGTAAACCTTCATACCATTTTGTAATATATTTCAAAATGTAAAAAAACTATGCTATGTATTAAACAAACAGCCATGATATATTCTTTTGTTACCACTATTAGTGAAACCATCACATCAAGGAAGAAAATGGAAAAGTAGAACTTCTTGGCTTACTCTTTGGAGGTTGGACAATAAATCCTGTGATCCTTCTTTCTTATTTTTAAGACAAACTGTAGGAAATCACCTCATCTCAAAATTGATCAAAATCATGGGCTTGCGGTAAGTCTCGCAAGCGTATACGCCCACCAGCAGCTTGATAAAGAGGTAAATGTGAACTCCAAAGCAAACGCAATATCAGAGTTTTATGCGATAAAATTCATCACATCATCACTAAATTCAAAAGATCAAATGAATCTATGGAGAATTGTAGAAAACAAACGCGATATCAGAGTTTTATGAACACAATTACAGAGTTTTATGTGATACCCCTGAAAAACTGAAAAAAATCATCGGATCATCACCAAATTCAATAGTGCAAATCTTCATAATGATATTGACACACATACAAAAAATCCAAAGGATCCATTAAGAATTGTAGCCTGTAGAGTGAGCACAAAGTAAATGTGAACGGACGGACCGACAGGGGCAACCACAATATACGCCCATACTTACTTGTGGGCATATAAAAAATATATGGCAAGAACACTAATATGAATTGGATTTTTACATTTAACTTTCTTCTGCAGACTGGGATCAATGTTATGCAGATTGAAAACAGGAAAATTGTCCCTAAACAGCCACCTTAGAGTCCACTTTTTTTATTTTCGAATACAAACTCATAGAAAATGTTTACGAAGCAAGTAGAAACATATTCAATGATTTTATTAATCAAGTAAGGCAATATACCTGACCACCTCTAACGCTACATTACCTGACAAGACCTTACAAAGCTGGTCACTAATACTATAATTCTCAACTATAAAACCATCAAACACAATACCACAAGATTAGATGGTCATATGATATGCTTGTTTGACAATCTAGTCTGAATTAGTTTCACATTATCATATGATTAAATATGTGAGACTTGATAATCTGATATCACCATGTGGAAAATTTATAACTTTAAGACTGTCTTTGTCCTTTTGCAGATAAAGATTTCATGATCAAACAGATACAAAGGCAGCAGATGTGTGACCGAATGATCTGTGCGCACATACATGCACTTCTGCCACATTTGTATCCAAATCTTTATGTGCATTTTGTTAAAAATTTTACTTGTGACTTTCTGAATTGTTTGAAATGCAATTATTTTACTGTTCTTCTTTTGCACTGTTACAAACCCATGCAATTATCTCAAATACAAAACTGTTGAATAGTAACTTTTTGTGTTATTTTTCAACCGCCCTAACATACAATACAGGTATCTGTGGAATGTATCACACCTCATACCGCAGTCGACAAAACTTACTAGAAAAGAGTCCAAACTGAAAAACTCATCTTAAAGAAATATGTCAACCAATTGACCAAAAAAACTTTTAGTCTAAGAACCTGGAATTTTTATGACAATGTTCCAAACTATCTCTCAAAATAAGCCTTCAAATCCCTGTGTATCCACAAATATCAGCGTTTGAAAACGTTTCGTCATTTAGTAAGACTATGACTTACATAGAAAACGCAAATACAGAAAATGAAAGATAACTGTTATGGTACAGGTACAATTGAAGAGATTGTATAATTTTTGGGCACTTCCAGTAAATCTGAAGGCTATTTACATAAATTCAATGCCTAAATCGATCCTCGAAAATACTAAACATTCCCTTTTTATTTATACCTCATAAAATCCAAAACAGGACGGAAAGATTTGGATATCTTTTCAGGTTACTCACAGAACACCAATATTCTAATTCTGTCTTTCCTTACAGAGTGAATCACAAATCAATTCAATAAGTGAAAATTTGAAAATCGGCAATTGTGCATTATTTAAAAATAAATAGCTATGACTGCAAACAAAATCAAGAAAGCAAACAATAAAGAAGTATCTGTTAACAGATAAAATTCAAAAACAAATCGTCAATTGTGATTAAAAGGCCATCAACGGAGCTGTAAAGTCAATGAAGTTTTAAATAAAATCCTGAGAATATTTATACAATGTCTACTGTATATTTGAGACTTTCTCAATGTTAGTTGAAGGTGTCAAAACCTGAATGAAGTTGAAGTCGCGAAAACAACTCTCTGTTTTTATTGATATTGATTTTGATGTCAACTCTATTTCTTTATCGTCTGTCTGTCCACTTCAATCTTTTATCACAACAGCAGGAGGTAACACTCAATTCTTATTTTATTATCACAATGGAAATGTCTGTTGCAATTGATATGTAGGCTATGCAGTCAAAAAATATATTCAATGATATAGACATTAGTGTTGGCACAAATAGATACACAGTGAAGTATCAAGAATTATTTTTGGTAGTTAGGGATAAGGAGGCCCTGGGCATGAAAATGATTCAGATTTGAAGCGAAAATAGAGCAAATGTTTTGGCATGAGGTAAGGGGCCTATGGCATCATGCACCCAACTCATCCAACCCCCTATAGACACCACTATTGATACATCAATACATGATATGCCCTAAATTGATATGACATGCCATGGCAATAAAATGACATATATATACCTATAAATTGTGCAATGGCATTAAGATAACAAGCATGCTGCATCTAATTTTAACCAGAGGTGAGGAACAAAAATTTAGACTTAATAAAGTGCAAATCTAATATCGTGAAATCCAATAGAAAATATTTGAAATAAATTTCTGGAGCTCCATATTCTTCAAATTATTTCAAAGGGATTGTACAGAGGCTTTCTAAATTTTGTATGTGGTCGCAAACGCCAGGATTTTTCTGATATACAAGCATTATCATACAACACTTTTGCTGGAACCCCAGATGTTTGTTTGAAAATTTAAATGGTGCATATCAATGCTATCAGTGGACCCAATACACATAAAAATTAAGAAAACCTTACTTTGAACAATCCCTTTAAGAATTAGGAAAAAAAACTCACACGACTGTCCTTTGAAGAGTACATTTTCAGAATAGATTCAAGATATACAAGGCAATGATGACATAAAAGTGACATACCTTTTTTTATACCGGATCATGATCTCTCGCAGCCATAAAATGTTGAAAAAGGTCAATAAATCACTCATAACCACTCCAAAAATATCTTGCCTCAAACTATGTATAGCTTAGATACTATCTTTAGCTCTTGTATCTGAAAGAAATTAAACTCCTGTCAGGATCGTACAGAAAAATCTACACTCTTGTTGCTAAAAATACATCGAGTAAGAATGTGTATTTGTTTGAGGTTCAGTTATTTTAACTCTACACTTAGAAAGTAGGTGGCTGGTGTAGATTCCTTGCAGAACTCATTTTAGAATTCCTGTTTCCGTTTGGTAGCGAATTTCTTCAAACAATTTATATTACACACAGAATTCGGTCCAAAGTCTAATGCAATTATAGCTCGGAGGCCAATGGAGGGCTATAGATTAACCGGTTCAAGTAACCATTCCAATGTTTTCTGGTTTATTACCATGTCAGATTGAACTCTTTATAAACAGTTCTAAATTTTATAAACACTTGTTCTCGTTTATATTATAAATCCTTCTTGCTACAGATTATTCCACTGACGTTGTATTTGTGGTAAAGGTTCCTCAATTTATTTTTATCCTAGATTTTTTGTATATATCCTTAAAGTTCATTGTATTTATCCTTTAAGTTCATGGTATTTATCCTTTACGTTCATTGTATTTATCCTTTAAGTTCATTGTATTTATCCTTTAAGTTCATTGTATTTATCCTTTAAGTTCATTGTATTATCCTTTAAGTTCATTGTATTAAGTTCATTGTATTTATCCTTTAAGTTCATTGTATTTATCCTTGGAGAAATTAATTTGAGCAAAGTATTGTATTAACCCTTTGATGGGGTATGAATATTTATCTTTTGAGTTGCATAGATTCATCCTTTTTAAAGTTCCAAGGATTGCATTATTACATTCAAGCTAAAATCTGCAAAGATGGCATTCAGATCCAAATCAAACAATGCATTTTGTTATAAGTCGCAAAGATTGTATGCATTTATAAATTCCATAATTGCATTCATAATGAAACTGCAAATTGCATATGACAACACAATCACATTTTGAAGCTGAAGCTTGCCATGGTAAGCAGATGGAATGAAAAGTACCATCTCAAAGACTTAATGATTCAATATGACAACACCTAGATGTATATCCAAAGACTTGATAAGCAAAACTAACCATAGGAGGAAATAATTTGGGTCTTAAATAGAAGATAGAAGCAATGTAATCAATGGTTCAATTGTGTTAAAATCCTGTGTCATCCTTCCAACATCTCGGAATGTGGATGTAGGAATCCAATTACAGTTAAATATGTGACTAAATAAACTCAGCCATTGTTAATCTTCTTTCTTCAAGACATTCTTTTTCCAGGTGAGTGAACAGAGGTATTAATAAATAGTCTTGAATTACCTACAGAGATCACAGGCTCACTACAATAACAGTATTGTTCAAATAGCTGATAAGGTGGTGTCCTCATATAACCTCTTTAAAGTGATACCACCTCTTAAAATGAGCCAAAAATTCAAAATCTCAATCTTGGCCAAAAAGTATATATTCATCAACTGTGTCGTAAGTATACATACAAAATCGCATACATCCATAAAACTAAGTAAGTATTCATAAAAATAAAGTTATGATTGAAAAACGCTAAGAAAATTTTGTAAGCGTTTTTTTTCAACAATTATAATGTCGTTTTTCTGGATCTATCAGATTATATAGGTAATCTTTTGTATAGTTATGACACCAGGTAAGTTCAGTAATAATATAAACTCTTATTAGCCAAGTATGCGAATTTAGATTTTGTGTTCATCTTAAGAGGTGGTATTCCTTTAAGATACAGGATTGTTTTTCCACACTGACTTGAATTCATTTTTCTATCAGGGAAGTTGATGAACAATTTTCCCAGCTTGATATCTTTAAATTACTGTAACATTGTGAATATAGGGCACAAGTATGTGTAATGCACCACCCTTTTTTGCCCTCGGGGTGTATCTTGAAAGTTCTTTGTCACTGTTATTACATGCGCAAGTCCTCCTGACAACAGGAAGTAGCTCTTTTCAGATGAAGTCACATAAAACTTACTTTTACCGGATGATAAGAGCATTTTAGCCATACATATCCCTGCTTATAGTCAAAATATGATATCAGTAGAATCTGCTAGAAGGTCCCAAGTCATTTAATTTGAAATTTTCTTGTAATCACCATAACATTTCCAAAAACCACGCATTATGCAAAATGTACCTTTTCCTTATTTCTTTCGTAAGAACTGTCTAGTGAGATTTTGCTTAACTGTCCATGAAAAAACATACAAAATTCACACAACTCTAAACAGGCATATTGTAAATTCCCTAGGATTTGAGCTTTTCCGACACACAAACAATTCATGAACTATGCATAATGGCATTAAATTTCAAAAAATGCTAAAGTAACAATTTTTACAGATGTATTAAAGGCCTGAACACAAAATTCAGCACATATTTGTAAAAACTGAGGCAATCCACCTTTAAGATATAGGTACCATTCCATGACATTCACAGAGAAACAAAAGACACAACAAGTTTGAAAATGAAACAATATCTATGATGTACAGTTAATAATAGTGAAAGATAAAATGAAACCTAGCCCGGGTTCGACAGAAAAATACCTAGCCGGTTAAGAACAATGTAGCTTTAATGTTCTCTTCGTTTTTCTGTTGTCTCCAAACTTACAAAAGTACAAAACCCCATTGTATTAACTGTACACATCATTTCAAATACAAGGTACAAACTATAGGTGGGGCAGACGCACTTCTGTTTCAGTGAAACAGACACAGCATTATTCCACTTTTCTTCAACCAACAATCGACCAATTTTATTATCAAATAACATATAGTCTGAGCTCTTCCAAACATTACATATTGGCCGTAAAATAAACCACCTTCACAAATATGGCCTTTGTTGATCTCCACAAGGCTTTATCAAAAATAATTCTAACACAATGGATCTATATTGTTCTGCATCCCTTTGATCATATAATTAAGACATGTTTTTTATCAAATTTGTCTTGTTTTTATGACATTGTTTTTATTTCGTTCATTTATTCTTTATTACCATAAGGACCATTGTGTGGGAAGTAAAATCTTTGATATGTATTCAATATTCCACTTGTTTTGAAAGAATTTATTACTTGAATTACGAAATACTTTTCACACATTATACTTAAAAAAAAAACATAAGAAATCAAATAATATGTATTTCAAAATTTTTAATAAAATTAAAAAATGTTTTGATAAGAAGTTTTTTTCTTATTAAGTCAATTTCATAATCATAATTCCCATATGTTTTAAATTTGTAATATTTGTAATATTTACATTTATGTTTACTTGGGTTTGATGATAATCTTAATTTAGATTTATAGTAAACAAAGGTTATAATAGTGATGTACTGAAATAACTAGATATTTGGTTGGTGATGTACTGAAGTAACTAGATATTTGGTTGGTGATGTACTGAAGTAACTAGATATTTGCTTGGTGATGTACTGAAGTAACTAGATATTTGCTTGGTGATGTACTGAAGTAACTAGATATTTGCTTGGTGATGTACTGAAGTAACTAGATATTTGGTTGGCTATGTACTGAAGTAACTAGATATTTGTTTGGTGATGTACTGAAGTAACTAGATATTTGGTTGGTGATGTACTGAAGTAAATAGATATTTGGTTGGTGATGTACTGAAGTAACTAGATACTAGGTTGGTGATGTTCTGAAGTAACTAGATATTAGGTTAGTGATGTACTGAAGTAACTAGATATTTGGTTGGTGATGTACTGAAGTAACTAGATATTTGCTTGGAAATGTACTGAAGTAACTAGATATTTGGTTGGTGATGTACTGAAGTAACTAGATAGTTATTTTGGTGATGTACTGGAGTAATTAGATATTTGGTTGGTGATGTACTGAAGTAACTAGATATTCGTTGGTGATGTACTGAAGTAACTAGATATTTGGTTGGTGATGTACTGAAGTAACTAGATATTGGTTGGTGATGTACTGAAGTAACTAGATATTTGGTTGGTGATGTACTGAAGTAACTTGAAATTTGCTTGGTGATGTACTGAAGTAACTAGATATTTGGTTGGTGATGAACTGAAGTAACTAGATATTTGCTTGGTGATGTAAAGAGGTAACTAGATATTAGCTTGGTGATGTACTGAAGTAACTAGATTATTGGTTGGTGATGTACTGAAGTAACTAGATATTTGCTTGGTGATGTAACTAGATATTTGGTTGGTGATGTACTGAAGTAACTAGATATTTGGTTGGTGATGTACTAAAGTAACTAGATATTTGGTTTGTGATGTACTGAAGTAACTAGATATTTGGTTGGTGTTGTACTGAAGTAACTAGATATTTGGTTGGTGATGTACTGAAGTAACTAGATATTTGGTTGGTGATGAACTGAAGTAACTAGATATTTGCTTGGAAATGTACTGAAGTAACTAGATATTTGCTTGGTGATGTACTGAAGTAACTAGATATTTGGTTGGTGATATACTGAAGTAACTAGATATTTGGTTGGCGATGTACTGAAGTAATTAGATATTTGGTTGGCGATGTACTGAAGTAACTAGATATTTCGTTGGCGATGTACTGAAGTAATTAGATATTTGGTTGGCGATGTACTGAAGTAACTAGATATTTGCTTGGTGATGTACTGAAATAACTAGATATTTGGTTAGTGATGTACTGAAGTAACTAGATATTTGGTTGGCGATGTACTGAAGCAATTAGATATTTGGTTGGCGATGTACTGAAATAACTAGATATTTGGTTTGTGATGTACTGAAGTAACTAGATATTTGGTTTGTGATGTACTGAAGTAACTAGATATTTGGTTTGTGATGTACTGAAGTAACTAGATATTTGGTTGGTGATGTACTGAAGTAACTAGATATTTGGTTTGTGATGTACTGAAGTAACTAGATATTTGGTTTGTGATGTACTGAAGTAACTAGATATTTGGTTGGTGATGTACTGAAGTCTAGATATTTGGTTGGTGATGTACTGAAGTAACTAGATATTTGTTTGGTGATGTACTGAAGTTACTAGATATTTGGTTGGTGATGTACTGAAGTAACTAGATATTTGGTTGGTGATGTACTGAAGTAACTAGATATTTGGTTGGTGATGTACTAAGGTAACTAGATATTTGGTTAGTGATGTACTGAAGTCTAGATATTTGGTTTGTGATGTACTGAAGTAACTAGATATTTGGTTGGTGATGTACTGAAGTAACTAGATATTTGGTTGGTGATGTACTAAGGTAACTAGATATTTGGTTAGTGATGTACTGAAGTCTAGATATTTGGTTGGTGATGTACTGAAGTAACTAGATATTTGGTTGGTGATGTACTGAAGTAACTAGATATTTGGTTGGTGATGTACTAAGGTAACTAGATATTTGGTTGGTGATGTACTGAAGTCTAGATATTTGGTTTGTGATGTACTGAAGTAACTAGATATTTGTTTGGTGATGTACTGAAGTTACTAGATATTTGGTTGGTGATGTACTGAAGTAACTAGATATTTGGTTGGTGATGTACTGAAGTAACTAGATATTTGGTTGGTGATGTACTAAGGTAACTAGATATTTGGTTAGTGATGTACTGAAGTAACTAGATATTTGGTTGGTGATGTACTAAAGTAACTAGATATTTGGTTAGTGATGTACTGAAGTAACTAGATATTTCGTTGGTGATGTACTGAAGTAACTAGATATTTGGTTAGTGATGTACTGAAGTAACTAGATATTTCGTTGGTGATGTACTAAAGTAACTAGATATTTGGTTGGTGATGTACTGAAGTAACTAGATATTTGGTTGGCGATGTACTGAAGTAATTAGATATTTGGTTGGCGATGTACTGAAGTAACTAGATATTTTGTTGGTGATGTACTGAAATAACTAGATATTTGGTTAGTGATGTACTGAAGTAACTAGATATTTGGTTGGTGATGTACTGAAGTAACTAGATATTTGCTTGGTGATGTACTGAAGTAACTAGATATTTGCTTGGTGATGTACTGAAGTAACTAGATATTTGCTTGGTGATGTACTGAAGTAACTAGATATTTGGTTGGCTATGTACTGAAGTAACTAGATATTTGTTTGGTGATGTACTGAAGTAACTAGATATTTGGTTGGTGATGTACTGAAGTAAATAGATATTTGGTTGGTGATGTACTGAAGTAACTAGATACTAGGTTGGTGATGTTCTGAAGTAACTAGATATTAGGTTAGTGATGTACTGAAGTAACTAGATATTTGGTTGGTGATGTACTGAAGTAACTAGATATTTGCTTGGAAATGTACTGAAGTAACTAGATATTTGGTTGGTGATGTACTGAAGTAACTAGATAGTTATTTTGGTGATGTACTGGAGTAATTAGATATTTGGTTGGTGATGTACTGAAGTAACTAGATATTCGTTGGTGATGTACTGAAGTAACTAGATATTTGGTTGGTGATGTACTGAAGTAACTAGATATTGGTTGGTGATGTACTGAAGTAACTAGATATTTGGTTGGTGATGTACTGAAGTAACTTGAAATTTGCTTGGTGATGTACTGAAGTAACTAGATATTTGGTTGGTGATGAACTGAAGTAACTAGATATTTGTTTGGTGATGTAAAGAGGTAACTAGATATTAGCTTGGTGATGTACTGAAGTAACTAGATTATTGGTTGGTGATGTACTGAAGTAACTAGATATTTGCTTGGTGATGTAACTAGATATTTGGTTGGTGATGTACTGAAGTAACTAGATATTTGGTTGGTGATGTACTAAAGTAACTAGATATTTGGTTTGTGATGTACTGAAGTAACTAGATATTTGGTTGGTGTTGTACTGAAGTAACTAGATATTTGGTTGGTGATGTACTGAAGTAACTAGATATTTGGTTGGTGATGAACTGAAGTAACTAGATATTTGCTTGGAAATGTACTGAAGTAACTAGATATTTGCTTGGTGATGTACTGAAGTAACTAGATATTTGGTTGGTGATATACTGAAGTAACTAGATATTTGGTTGGCGATGTACTGAAGTAATTAGATATTTGGTTGGCGATGTACTGAAGTAACTAGATATTTCGTTGGCGATGTACTGAAGTAATTAGATATTTGGTTGGCGATGTACTGAAGTAACTAGATATTTGCTTGGTGATGTACTGAAATAACTAGATATTTGGTTAGTGATGTACTGAAGTAACTAGATATTTGGTTGGCGATGTACTGAAGCAATTAGATATTTGGTTGGCGATGTACTGAAATAACTAGATATTTGGTTTGTGATGTACTGAAGTAACTAGATATTTGGTTTGTGATGTACTGAAGTAACTAGATATTTGGTTTGTGATGTACTGAAGTAACTAGATATTTGGTTGGTGATGTACTGAAGTAACTAGATATTTGGTTTGTGATGTACTGAAGTAACTAGATATTTGGTTTGTGATGTACTGAAGTAACTAGATATTTGGTTGGTGATGTACTGAAGTCTAGATATTTGGTTGGTGATGTACTGAAGTAACTAGATATTTGTTTGGTGATGTACTGAAGTTACTAGATATTTGGTTGGTGATGTACTGAAGTAACTAGATATTTGGTTGGTGATGTACTGAAGTAACTAGATATTTGGTTGGTGATGTACTAAGGTAACTAGATATTTGGTTAGTGATGTACTGAAGTCTAGATATTTGGTTTGTGATGTACTGAAGTAACTAGATATTTGGTTGGTGATGTACTGAAGTAACTAGATATTTGGTTGGTGATGTACTAAGGTAACTAGATATTTGGTTAGTGATGTACTGAAGTCTAGATATTTGGTTGGTGATGTACTGAAGTAACTAGATATTTGGTTGGTGATGTACTGAAGTAACTAGATATTTGGTTGGTGATGTACTAAGGTAACTAGATATTTGGTTGGTGATGTACTGAAGTCTAGATATTTGGTTTGTGATGTACTGAAGTAACTAGATATTTGTTTGGTGATGTACTGAAGTTACTAGATATTTGGTTGGTGATGTACTGAAGTAACTAGATATTTGGTTGGTGATGTACTAAGGTAACTAGATATTTGGTTAGTGATGTACTGAAGTAACTAGATATTTGGTTGGTGATGTACTAAAGTAACTAGATATTTGGTTAGTGATGTACTGAAGTAACTAGATATTTCGTTGGTGATGTACTGAAGTAACTAGATATTTGGTTAGTGATGTACTGAAGTAACTAGATATTTCGTTGGTGATGTACTAAAGTAACTAGATATTTGGTTGGTGATGTACTGAAGTAACTAGATATTTGGTTGGCGATGTACTGAAGTAATTAGATATTTGGTTGGCGATGTACTGAAGTAACTAGATATTTTGTTGGCGATGTACTGAAATAACTAGATATTTGGTTAGTGATGTACTGAAGTAACTAGATATTTGTTTGGTGATGTACTGAAGTTACTAGATATTTGGTTGGTGATGTACTGAAGTAACTAGATATTTGGTTGGTGATGTACTAAGGTAACTAGATATTTGGTTAGTGATGTACTGAAGTAACTAGATATTTGGTTGGTGATGTACTAAAGTAACTAGATATTTGGTTAGTGATGTACTGAAGTAACTAGATATTTCGTTGGTGATGTACTGAAGTAACTAGATATTTGGTTAGTGATGTACTGAAGTAACTAGATATTTCGTTGGTGATGTACTAAAGTAACTAGATATTTGGTTGGTGATGTACTGAAGTAACTAGATATTTGGTTGGCGATGTACTGAAGTAATTAGATATTTGGTTGGCGATGTACTGAAGTAACTAGATATTTTGTTGGCGATGTACTGAAATAACTAGATATTTGGTTAGTGATGTACTGAAGTAACTAGATATTTGGTTGGCGATGTACTGAAGCAATTAGATATTTGGTTGGCGATGTACTGAAGTAACTAGATATTTCGTTGGCTATGTACTGAAGTAACTAGATATTTGGTTCGTGATGCACTGAAGTAACTAGATATTTGCTTGTATGCAATACAGTGGTTTGATCATGCAGAAAAATTTAGAATTTAAAAAAAAAAAAAAAAAAATCCTAGAGCGGATTTCACATATTCAGAAATCAAAAACTATAAGTTGGTTGAAATTCAAAATAAAAAGATTCAAATCACAGAAAATGAAAGGATCAATTGAAAACAATAATTTCATTTAACAATGAACCTTGTGAAAAAAATCTACTGAAAACAAAAGCAATTTGTGTTGAAGAACATAGGACTATTGTAGTCTAGTGAATATTTAGAATGAACATTAACTCCAATCTGTTTGAGATTTTGATGCTCGCAGAAAGACATGCAAGGTAATAAAACCTACTGATAGATGAACAACAGTGTTCCTTTGGTCTAAATTCAAAACTTTGTGATCAATCAAATGCATTGGTACACCTGATGGTACTTCTCTTTGGAGAAGTCCACTACTACACAACTATTACTCTCAATTTTGCCGTGTTTTAGGATGCGATTTTGATTAACAGAATTGTTTTGGCTTTTATTTCAAATGAAATTGTGCACAAGTCTTTCAATGAAGGCTTCATGAATCTATGCGTAGGTTAGTGCTCACACGAATAGTCGAATATCAAAATTCGAATCCATTTTGGCGAATATTCGAATCGGATTTTACCATTCGATTATTCACATATCCAATAACTAACTTGATGAATTTGTTTTTAGTTATAACATTGCGCTATCAAATGCTCCCGTGTCAGACTAAAATGGCGGCTAATGCAAAAACAAGAACAGAGAACCAGAGAAGTTTGGAAATACTGTTCTAAACAATACTAAACATGAATCAAACACCAAGACAACTTGCAAGATCTCTGCAAACTACAAATTTCCGTTTAAAAATTCAACTTTAAAGTTGCTGATTTGAACTATTATCAATAAAAAATCCCGACAGAAAGCCGATAGCTCAAATTGAACGGTGTTGACACAAGACAAATCGGACCAGGTTGTTTGTCCCCGAATTTCATAGGCCTAATTATCATTTCGTAATACCATTTATAAAACAGTAGATAATCAGTTTTTTAATGTTATAAAAGATGATTATAAAATGTAAACATGCTTTGATATATGATCGAAAGAATTTGAAACATAGATCCGCCGGGTATATTGTGTAGAATCATGTTAAATGGCACCGCCAGATGTTATGATTTGCACACGGATTCTGAACAAATTTTTGACCTTTGACTGGCCAGTGCTTTATATAGAAGTTTTTAGTAACTTCTTCACTCTTAACACTATCTCCTCCAGCATGTCAAAACGAAAGTAGAAAAATACTGTTAATTGATTAGCTGTTATAAATAGCTATCTTTATTGTCCAATCAGATTAAGGAACATTCGATTATCTTTTTTGTGTTTATTTTGTTTCATTACGATAGGATTTTATGGATTATTCATTGACAATTATGGCTCAGATGCTACAAAAATGATAATAATCTCTTTAAAAACGTCATTTATTATCCTTATTGAGTTGTTTACAGTTATAAGTCCATATAGCAGCTGAGAATACGGCGAATTTCAGTTGTAAATAGCCGTTTTTTCAATGCGATTTTTTAATGCAAAATATCGTTGAATATTCGAATGCAAATCGAATGATACTGTTAAATAGTCGAATGGTAAAAATCACCATTCGTGTGAGCACTAGCATAGGTGCTTCATTGATTTTGTAGGTGTTGGTGGATAACTATATATCTTTTCCTTATGAAAATGTCAGGGGTTAAAACGCACTGTCATATGTAATTATTATGTAGATTTGTCTAATAAAGAAAATTCAAGTAAGATTAGTCATTTGGGGATGCTTAAAGTGCACTGAATAAATTTCGTCTGCTACATTACCTTTTTGCACTTTCTGTTTAGCGATTGATTTTATTCATGAAATGGAGTTATGCAACCTGTTTTTGTGGCCTAGATCTGACTTACAAAGATAACATGCCATGCAGTCTGCAAAGAGAGAAATTAAAGCATGATTTTATGCTTAATGTAAGTCAGACATGAATGAAGTTTTCATCCTGACTTCCAACCTTAAAGGGATTGTAAAGAGGTTTTCTAGACTTAGTATGTGTATCGGAGATACTGATAGCATCAATTTGCGCCATTCCAATTTCCATTCTGACGTATGTGGTTTTTGCAATTCTGCTTAAACTGACGCATTTTATGACGTCACTAATAGTGATCTACCGGAAGCTACTATTGATATCTATGCAGATCAATATTAGTGACGTCATAAAACACATTAGTTTTAGTGGAATTGCATGAACCACAGACGTCAGAATGGAAATTGGAATGGCACAAATTGATTCTATCAGTGTCCCCGATACACATACAGAGTTTAAAAAACCTCTTTACAATCCCTTTAAATTGGGGCAAAAAAGATACAATGCCAGGCAGTGTGCAAAGAGGGAAAATACAGCAAAATTTTAAGCTCAATGTCAAGCAAGATTTAATCAAAAACCTTCAACTGAGCCTATTGTTACCATTATGACAAATGTTATAGGTATGTAAATCGGTTCAGATAAAGTAAAAATGTTATTGGACCATGTTGAATTCAACAATATAATTTAATTCATTATCACTACCTCTCAATTTGGATTTACATAGTTTTGAAAATATCTCCATCCATCAAAACTGACAGCCTAGGACATCATCAAAACACATACCATGAAATTTTTTATATGGACTATTTTCATGGATCAGTGCATTCAGGTCATTTTGAAAAATTGTTGATTCAGTTATTTTTTTTTTCATAGGATTATTCTGATGTCTGTGGTGTCCATAATACTTGTCTGTTGCCATAAAAACCTTGAGATGTGGAACCACTGAATCTAGAGGGCCTTTCCACCTTCAACCTTATTGTTTTCTCTTCCAGATTATCCAAACACATTTACAGTCAGGTTGATTTCAAGGTCATCAGATTTTCACACCCTGGTAGAACCTCAAAAAAAAGCTAAGAGAGCCTTTTTTAATTTTTCACATACATACATATTGTGTGGCCTAGCTTTCTTACAATTCTCAGTGGAAACGTGGTTTATGATGCAGAATTTTAAAACTTTTTTGCATTTCATTCATTTTATAGAGCATTGAACACATGCTTTAAATATAAATATTGCTGATACATATATATATCTCAGACTGACTTTAAAGAGGAATGTTCAGCATTTTTGAGGATCGATTTGAGGCTTGAATATATGTAAATAGCCTTCAGAAGTACTACTTTTGCACGAAAATCATATACATGTAATTCCTTTAATTATATCCCTACCTTTCATTTATCCTTCATTTTCTGTATGTGTGTTTTCTATATAACGCATAGTCTTACTAAATGACAACGTCATATTTATGACTTTCAAACGCCGATTATTATGGGTACACGTGTGTTGGAAGGCTTAAATTTCGTTGTGAACAATATTACGGATTAGATAAGCTAAAAAGTTCCAGATTCTGATACTAATTTTTTTTTGATCTAACAGTTGGTGAACATATCCCTTTAAGGTTGAAGCCAGATGGCTGAAAAACCTAAAATAGCTGTTCAATACATCAATGTATAAAAAGATATACATGTACAATATAAAAAAAATAATCGGCATATTGAATTATTGTATTTGAGTAGTTCAGGTGTATGTTTAAGGTCAATACAGTGTATTTGTGAATTGGAATTTCAAGACCCACAGAAATTTTACTGAAATTTGAAATAATAGTGCAAATTGAACATGTCAGTGCCCCTGATATACATACAAAATTAAGAAAACCTCTGCAAGTCTTTCTCTCAGATTTAGCTCTAAAAAAAACATGCTTCCAATTGTCAAAAACTTGTGTATGTGTATGACTATGAATTATAGAGAGTATTTATCTGAATGAAAATCAGAATGGTGCAAATTGATGCTATCAGTGTCCATGATACACTTAAATAATTTAGAAAACCTCTTTACAATCCCTTATAAGATTTCATGAGTGTGCATAATTTTTCTTTTCATATTAATTTAATACTTATGATTTGATACTTCTGCTTTGAATAAAAACAATTAAATTTTACGTCAAATTGAACTCTTGTGATATCATATGATAATTAGTAATAAATATCATTTTATATAAATAATTATATACAATGATAAGCATAAATAATTTATGACTCACAATAAATTTATTTGTTGAAATATTCAATGCTACTTTAATGCTACTGACAATTCATGTTAGAATGTGGAAAATCAAATTTGATAAATGAATATATTATGTTAAAGGGATATTACCTCTTAGAATGATCAAATAAAAAAATTCTCAGACTTGGTCAATTAAGAGTTTATATTCATTAGGCTATATGTCTGGTGTCATAAACTATACAACAGATTACCTAAATAATCTTAAAAATCCAGAAAACTAAAATATTAAGCGTTTTATTAAAAGTTTTCAATAATAACCTGTATTTTTATGGAATATTGGTTAGTTTTATGGGTTTATTGGATTCTGTTTGTATACTGTAGACACCTTTGATGAAAAAAAAACTCTTATTGGCCAAGTTTGAGAACTTAAATTTTTTGAACATTTTAAGAGGTAGTATCTGGGACACATACAGCATCCACATGTAACATCAACCACTTAGTTTAAGTGGAAATTGCTGATCTAGACATTTAATTGAAAATTGGAATGGTGCAATTTGATTTCATCAGTGTTTCAATTCCTATAATGGAAATGAGAGATTTGATTTCAGGTATTTGAGCCAAGCAAATGAAATCACTGAATAGTAGTGAGAATGCCGCTGTCAAGACTATTCTACAGTATTCAGGAGGTACTTAGAGGGATTGTTAAGTGGTTTTCTAAACTTTGTATGTGCAGTATCGAGGAAACTGACGTCATAAATCGCAAGAATCACAGACGTCGGAATGGAAATTGGAATGATGCAAATTGATGCTAACAGTGTCCCCGATACACATAAAAAGATTAGAATACCCCTTTAAACTGCACAACAATTGCCAAATCCTTTTCAATACACTTCAAACTGGACATTTATGAATGAACAAATGAATAGTGGCCATGCCCATTTTAGCTGCTGGTTCAGATATTCCTGCTAGCTGGCTTGATTAACAAAATCGACTTACGCAAATCAGCGAGGCGTTTCAACTAAGAAATAAGTAGAACTACTTAATATATATTACTAAATTAAATACACTTGAGATCGTTGAAGAAAATATTGAGGATATATTTAGCACCTCCTCTAAAGATTAAGATGAAGTTTATCAAAAACTCATATTTGTACCTTAAACCCATTGTCAAAATAACTCAAGAGTCTTTCAGTACCTTGTTTTAAAATTCTGACCTAGGAGTAAAAGCAAGGCATGGTCAAAAGATTGGGAAAAATTGCTTCTTAGGCCTTAAAAAGAATAAGGAAAGATTGTTGTTAAGGGACAGGGACAGATCATTGTCAAAGGGACAGGGTAAGATCTTTGTCAAGGGGGTTGAGGAAAAGACCTTACAAGTAGATGAGGAAAGAGCATTGCTGGTGAAAAGGTAAAAATCATTGCTGGTGGACAGGGAAAATTCATTACAAAAGATTTTCGCAAAGATCATTGCTCATTATAAAGGAGAAAGATAATTTCTTGATGAGAGAAACTTGTTGTCAGTGTAAGAAGGGAAGTTCATCGTCACAGCACTTGGGAAAACCATTGACAAGTTAATAGTCTTGTCGACTCTATTGAAAAAATACATTCAAACCATGTTGAACACAATTTTTTAAGACACAACAAATTATCTATTTGACATGATGGGATTGAAAATTGATATACCAGTACTCTGGAAACCCCGATATTCGCTGGCTTTTTGTTGGGAACGGAATATTTATTATGTAAAATTACCCGTTAACCCGATGATCCGGTTTTTGCTTCCGCACACCTATGATTGACTACCAATTAACAAATAGTAATTAATACTCACCAATCCGTTCGCGTGTAACTAATTATTGATTCAGGATTAGCGGTATTTTTTATGTCATGTCATCAATGTTTCATAAACCTAAATTCAGGGATTAAGTTAATCCACATTAGCATACATACAAAATAAATCAACACAAAATTTGTGAACATTTATCACCCATTTTCCACATTTCACATAAACAAATTCTTCAAATATTGTTGTTTTCAGAATACATGTTCTTCTTTACTAAAAAGTACACATATGATAAGAGGTGGATCTGAATTACAAATAACCAAACCCATTGCAATGGCAACTGAACACAAGAGAACAGTACATTGACAATCTTTATCTGAATAAATCATTGTTTTATTTTTCAAAAACAATTTTCTGGTGCTAACAAGCAGGGATGTTGATTTGGCTCTATATTCCGGACATGACAGTCTGACCTGTTCAAATAACCATCTGGGTCAAGGGTCAATCGGACATCAAGTATAGGCTACCCACTATGTGTAAGTCTGATTAAAATTATATAGTAGAGTAGAACAAACTTCATTTTATTCCTAATAGTAATATGCTAGTTTGTAAAACAACCCCACCTTAATTTCAGGTACAATGTTCAAAAAACAGGTTGAAAATGAAAAGGTTAAATATTTGGACTGTTTATAAGAGAATTGAACACAATGTGACAACTGACCTTACAAAATAAATACCTTGATTACTCAACTGATTAAACACTCCAAAAACAACACTTGTCAAACCCATTGTAGCAGACGACATTGTTGCATACCTGTCTAACAAAACACTGGCCATCAGTAAACTGGACTACCACAGTGACCATCAGTAAACTAGACTACCACAGTAATCATCAGTAAGCTGGTCTAACAGACTGACCACTAGTAAACTGGACTACCACAGTGATCATCTGTAAGCTAGTAAGATAGTCTGACCACTAGTAAACTGGACTACCACAGTGATCAGTGCACTGGTCCAATAGATTGACCATCAGTAAACTGGATTAGATCATCAGTAAGCTGGTCTAACAGACTGACCACTAGTAAACTGGACTACCACAGTGATCACCTGTAAGCTAGTAAGATAGTCTGACCACTAGTAAACTGGACTACCACAGTGATCAGTGCACTGGTCCAATAGATTGACCATCAGTAAACTGGATTAGATCATCAGTAAGCTGGTCAAACATACTGACCACCAGTAAACTGGAATACCACAGTGATCATCTGTAAGCTAGTCAGATAGACTGACCATCAGTAAACTGGACTACCACAGTGATCAGTGCACTGGTCCAATAGATTGACCATCAGTAAACCGGATTAGATCATCAGTAAGCTGGTCAAACATACTGACCACCAGTTAACTGGACTACCACAGTGATCATCTGTAACCTGGTCTAATAGATTGACCATCAGTAAACCGGATTAGATCATCAGTAAGCTGGTCAAACATACTGACCATCAGTTAACTGGACTACCACAGTGATCATTTGTAAGCTGGTCTAGCAGACTGACCACTAGTAAACTGGACTACCACAGTGATCATTAATTAACTGGACTACCACAGTGATCATCAGTTAGCTGGTCTGATAGATAGGCCATAAGTAAGATGGTCTACATGGTATTTCATATACAAGGAAAAAACACAACCTGACATGCATGATGGAGGATATCCACTCTTAAAAGCACTTGCTATGGAGTCAGAAATTGTTCATGATCAACAGGGTATTTAAACCTTAGAAATTGAAGTTATCTTTAACTTAACATTCACTTTTGCACCCAACCATCAAAGAATGTAACCGAATTTCCTTTATCGTGTGATATGTTTTTAATTTTCTGTCAGCCATTCATTCATATCTACCTACAGTGACAATCGCGTCTTGTGTGAATTAACATATTTTCATAACATCTTCAGGCTTTTTGTACTTCCACAACCTTATTTTATCTACATACAAACTATCTTTATTAAATGGGTGGGAAGACTCTTATATATACATAACAGCATACCTATACAATAGCTTCGGGGGCCAATTTCACTTGATTGAAAGTAATAAAATATATATCTTTACATAGTTCAAATACCAACATTAGGAAAAACTCGTTCAAAATATATCGTTTGATACACCAAATGACCAATTTTCATTTTCATATAAATTGACCAAATGTCAAATATTGATATTCGACACTTATTTGAATATGAAACACTTGAAAATCTGTGTTACTAGTTAATCAACATACTTACAGGTCCAATTGCCACTTAATTTTTTATTTCAAGTCATGTTTTCCTTTTCTAAGGTCAAATATCTGATCTTAAGAGCAATTAACCTACAAATTAAAATAATTTCTGATATACTGCACTTATATATAGAACCCATGGTGATACGCAGCTAGCAGTCTATTTATCTCAAATCAAATGCACTTTTCGTCTGTAACGATGCAATTAACTCAGATTCACTGGGTAAGAAAATAATGATGAGATTAGGTAGTCGATAGAGATAAAGCTACATGTACTGACTAAAAAAATGAAATGAATGGAGTTTTACATCCTACTTTTCTGCACCTATATGACTAATTGAGGACGGGCAAATGCCATGCAGTGTGCAATGAGGGAAATTTTGCCAGGACAGCGGCATTAGCCTGCTCCAAAGGCCATATTCCTGATCTTTTGGGGGTTCTATCATAATTACGCAGTCGGTTACAGCATCCTTATTTACAAATATGATGACATCTGCTTGGATACGAGTAAATGTAGGTTGTTGTGGAAGAGAGTTTGGTTCTTGATTGGGGTTTGAAAGTTTGATGACCTTGAAAATTGTCATCTTCACTCATAATTCCAGTGGACCCAGATGTAAATAGGTACAGATAATCCGGAAAAGATCAATGCCAAGCAAGAGGTTTGGCCGAGGACCAGCTGGGATAAAGGATCCTCACTGGAGCCTAAGTTGTTTTAAGACCAGCTGGTTCTCTTCTGCAAATGTTCTGTATGCAATGGAACCCCGAAATGAAATGTCTATGTTAATTTCATTGGAAACTTAGTTTCAAATCAGTCATGATGTTGTTTTTTCAGTTTCCCTTAAATTCAACATTGTGGCCATGTTACACACACATAGTTGAACAATAGAGATGCAACTAGTTAGAAGTATACGAAAAATATTATCTTAAAAGGAAATGTTCACTAACTGTTCGACCAAAAAACTTTTAGTCTCAGAACCTGGAATTTAATGGCTAATTAATATCTATACTATATACAGCTCTCCCACTTTAATGTTTCTACAATATGACATAAAAACACCTTTCCTATAAAATATTTTATCATTTAAAGGTTCTATACCAGATAGATGTTTCACTTAGACTAATCTTTCAGCTAGAAAAAATAAGAACATAGACAACATTTGAAATTGTGTAATATTTGACGGTAGAAGTAAACCAGAATGCAAACAGTAACCCAATTCATACAATTATTCAATATAAATAAAATAAAGTCCTTTTAAAAATTCAGTCTTAGGAACAGTAAATTCTGAATTGACTCAATCTATTTTGACATAGAGCCAAAAATGTTTATCCTACTATTACATACCTAACCATATGAAATTCTATAAGGCCAATGCTTTCGGGATCTCAAATTGATTGGTGGATGTTCATGTTCAAGATGAAATCATACACACTTACTATGAATAAACACAAAGTCATGTTTTGCTTAAATCTGAACTCAATCAAAAGGACTCCAATGTCTTTCAGTAAAATTTGTAATGGAACAAATATATGGAACTACTCCTTTAAGTACCAATGAACAGTAAAGGCCTGTTGACCTAGTAAGAAACTATGAGAATAACAGATTTTAACAGATGGTAAGTTATGTTAGGTATGTTTATAAATAACATATTACCAACATAATACATATATAAATAGTTTCATCTAATATAAATCAATATATAGAATATGCTATAATATTATAATGTTCAACTTTATTCCTCTCACACATAAACTTTTTGACAACACAAGAACTAAATGATAAGAGATATCAAACTCTACAAAAGCTCAATGATATCATTGACAATTTTTTGCAAGATATAAACCCCACCCTCAAGAGCTAAATAATAGCATTTTAATTGAGAGCTAAACATGATAACAAATTCTTTAAGATATCAGATTCTACACAAGCTAACTGATACTGAACTCTACAAGGGCTAAAAGATATCAAACACTACCAGGGCTTAAAGATAATAAACTCTACAAGACCCAAGTGATATCAAACTCTACTGAAGTTAAATGATATCAACTCTACAGGACCTTAATGATATCAAACTCTACAAGAGATAAATTATATCAAACTCTACAAAACCTAAACGATTTCAAACCCTACAAGAGATAAATGATATCAACCTCTACAAGAGCTAAAAGAAATCAAATCTCTACAAGAGCCAAATGATATCAAACTCTACAAGAGCTAAAAGATTTCAAACTCTTCAAGAGATAAATTATATCAAACTCTACAAAACCTAAACGATTTCAAACTCTACTAGAGATAAATTATATCAAACTCTACAAGAGATAAATTATATCAAACTCTACAAAATTTAAACGATTTCAAACTCTACAAGAGATAAATTATATCAAACTCTACAAGAGATAAATTATATCAAACTCTACAAGACCTAAAAGATTTCAAACTCTACATAGATAAATTATATAAAACTCTACAAGACCTAAAAGATTTCAAACTCTACAGAGATAAATTATATAAAACTCTACAAGACCTAAAAGATTTCAAACTCTACAAGAGATAAATTATATAAAACTATACAAGATCTAAAAGATTTCAAACTCTACAAGAGATAAATTATATCAAACTCTACAAGACCTAAAAGATTTCAAACTCTACAGAGATAAATTATATAAAACTCTACAAGATCTAAAAGATTTCAAACTCTACAGAGATAAATTATATAAAACTCTACAAGACCTAAAAGATTTCAAACTCTACAGAGATAAATTATATAAAACTCTACAAGATCTAAAAGATTTCAAACTCTACAGAGATAAATTATATAAAACTCTACAAGACCTAAAAGATTTCAAACTCTACAGAGATAAATTATATAAATTTCTACAAGACCTAAAAGATTTCAAACTCTACAAGAGAAAAATTATATAAAACTCTTTACAAGATCTAAAAGATTTCAAATTCTACAGAGATAAATTATATAAAACTCTACAAGATCTAAAAGATTTCAAACTCTACAAGAGATAAATTATATAAAACTCTACAAGATCTAAAAGATTTCATACTCTATATAGATAAATTATATAAAACTCTACAAGAACTAAAAGATTTCAAACTCTACAAGAGATAAATTATACAAAACTCTACAAGATCGAAAAGATTTCAAACTCTACAAGAGATAAATCATACCAAACTCTACAAGATCTAAAAGATTTTAAACTCTACAAGAGATAAATTATATAAAACTCTACAAGACCTAAAAGATTTCAAACTCTACAAGAGATAAATTATATAAAACTCTACAAGACCTAAAAGATTTCAAACTCTACAAGAGATAAATTATATAAAACTCTACAAGACCTAAAAGATTTCAAACTCTACAAGAGATAAATTATATAAAACTTTACAAGACCTAAAAGATTTCAAACTCTACAAGAGATAAATTATATAAAACTCTACAAGACCTAAACGATTTTAAACACTACAAGAGATAAATTATATAAAACTCTACAAGATCTAAAGATTTCAAACTCTACAAGAGATAAATTATATAAAACTCTACAAGAGATAAATTATGTAAAACTCTACAAGACCTAAAAGATTTCAAACTCTACAAGGGATAAATTATATAAAACTCTACAAGACCTAAAAGATTTCAAACTCTACAAGAGATAAATTATATAAAACTCTACAAGACCTAAAAGATTTCAAACTCTACAAGGGATAAATTATATAAAACTCTACAAGACCTAAAAGATTTCAAACTCTACAAGAGATAAATTATATAAAACTCTACATGACCTAAAAGATTTTAAACACTACAAGAGATAAATTATATAAAACTCTACATGACCTAAAAGATTTCAAACTCTACAAGAGATAAATTATATAAAACTCTACAAGATCTAAAGATTTCAAACTCTACAAGAGATAAATTATATCAAACTCTACAAGAGATAAATTATATAAAACTCTACAAGACCTAAAAGATTTCAAACTCTACAAGAGATAAATTATATAAAACTTTACAAGACCTAAAAGATTTCAAACTCTACAAGAGATAAATTATATAAAACTCTACAAGACCTAAAAGATTTCAAACTCTACAGAGATAAATTATATAAAACTCTACAAGACCTAAAAGATTTCAAACTCTACAGAGATAAATTATATAAATTTCTACAAGACCTAAAAGATTTCAAACTCTATATAGATAAATTATATAAAACTCTACAAGACCTTAAAGATTTTGAACTCTACAAGAGATAAATTATATAAAACTCTACAAGAGATAAATTATATAAAACTCTACAAGATCTAAAAGATTTCAAACTCTACAAGAGATAAATCATTTCAAACTCTACAAGATCTAAAAGATTTCAAACTCTACAAGAGATAAATTATATAAAACTCTACAAGACCTAAAGATTTCAAACTCTACTAGAGCTGATGATATCAAACACTTCTGTAGCTAAATAATATCAACTTTACATGAGCTGAAGGATATCAAACTTTACAGAAACTTAAATGATATCAAATACTGAAGAGCTAAACAATATCAAACTCTTGTTTAATGATACAAATCTTACCAGAGCTTAATTGTATCAAATTGTTATAGCAGACTAAACTATAGCTAAAAATATTTGACATTGAAGAAAAGCTATATTGGTATCATTCTCTTCAAAAGCTATTTAATTTAAAAAGCTATGATATGCCTATTCTTAAACAAAATATGCTCCACTTCTTTAAGAAGATATCTCCTTAAATCAATCACTCAACTAAATCATTCAATTATACCAGTTGACATTGATAACAGAATCAAGCCCAACACATATTTCTAATACTATGTAAATTCAGTAATCCAAGACTTTCAGAGCCATATGGCACCAAGTTACTAATAATAGAAAATCAATGCCCTATAATACATCAAGTTGGCCTATCAAATAAATTACTGTACAATAGAGTCAAGACTAATCTTAAACAAAATATGTTACAATCATAAAATAAGAGGATTTACCAGAGAAAATCAGGTATTACAATCGTATCCGTCAACGGCTTTACCAAACTTCCTAGTTCTCTTGTATTTAGTGTCCAAAACTAATCGCCTTTATGACGGGAAAAATTCCTATCAACACAATATGATTACCTGAATAATGAAACGAATTGACATCAGACGTAGGCCAGACGAACACTTGGCACTGTTTCTATATCACGTCAGTCATTCACTTGCAGGATTTCCCGCCATAATTCCATCCCATTTCTACTTTCAATTTCACAATTTACAGTAAAATTTCGACATAATGTCTAATGCGCAATTTAATTTGAAAGTGATTAATAACAATAAGTCTTACCTTAAAATTCCGTGCATTTGCTGGTGGGAGTTCCAAGGCATGTTGGTATCTGGCTCCAGGACATCATTCGGTCTAAAATTATAAAAATAACTACCCATAGAATTGAAGGTCAAATCAATGTCATTCCCAGAAAAATTGGTCAGGTCACGTGTCATAGACAGAATCATGGGACCTCAGCGTGACGATCCTATCATATTTCATTATTACACTAGAGTGATTCCAGAAAACCAGTTATTACTATGTTAGGTATTTTGCATAGCAAATATACAGTTTATCCTAATTGCCTTATAATAATGTGCAATGTTCTTTAGGTATAAACCCGCCAAATGTCTTTTTGGATCGATCTAAGTTAACTGAAAAAAAAATTATGCCACTGATTTGGCAAATGATGACGCACAATGCCATGCAGTGTGCAATGACTAACTCTTTGCCAGTACACCAGCATCCCTGTACACCTCAAGCGATTTCTGACTATAACACTGCGCATCAGTTTATGGTTCCATCCAAATGTTCTCAAATTCTTAGATTATCGTGACCAAATCTATTATAAAACAAGATTTTGTTATGGAAAAAAAAGAGTCGTTTGCGTTAAAAATAAATAAAGTGTTTGTCAGATTCTGGACATCCTCAAAATGGTCATGTGTTATCAGATTGTGGTCACCTAACCGACTTCAGAAACGACCACTTTCGATATATGTTTTAAAGCAAGTTTACAGTAAAAAGATACGCATAACGGGTGGTTCCTGTTAGTGGTCTATAAACAGCGATTACAAATAGATAATACGCCTAGTTAAACTAACAAATTAACCCCCTTATCGACCAACAAGAAATTTTATACTCTCAGTTAGAGATAGTGGCGATATTCTGTTATTGTCCAAACGCTGACCTTTCAGGCTTGTTAAAAGGTAAAAGTCAGTTGATATCAAACTGAGTGCTTTTATATAAATCTTAGAAAAATAAAAACGATTTAATGTTTGATGCAGGCGGATTGGTCTGACCTTCCCTGTATGGTAATTACCGGATACAGAGCGGATGGTACTTATCAACAAATATCAGCAGATAATCTGATGGGATAAATTTAGGTACACGTTAGAAAACAGATCAGCGATAGAAGTACCCTCTTCCTAAATCATATGCTTTCGGAAGGTTCTCGGGAAACACATATGGGCGAGAGCAAGGAAAATTTTGAAAA
This sequence comes from Lottia scabra, assembly GCA_029955415.1. Lineage (NCBI taxonomy): Eukaryota > Metazoa > Mollusca > Gastropoda > Lottiidae > Lottia > Lottia scabra. The sequence continues at coordinate 129,953 of JARJEI010000083.1, read as the reverse complement.
TTCTGTGAGAAAAACATCGGACAGATACTACCATCAAGACACAGATCTATGCAAAAGCAACGATTCAATCCAATCAGACCCAATTCCCAGAGCAGTCCTTTGGTCTCGTAAACGTTTTAATGTATTAAACCATCAACCTAATGTTATATCTGTTGCCAAGGCTTCTAGTTTTCCAATGCCTGAGAATCAATGGGTTTACAGAAATTTCCAAGCATAGGTGTTTCTAGAAACTGTGAGAAAGATAAAGGTTATTTTCAGACCTCTTGAAATGAAGAAACGTTGGGCTTAAAGTATACTGTACACACTGACAGCATTTTCGACACGTTGGTCAACAAGTTGCCGAAACACCTGAGCAACACAAATTTGGTCCTGTAAACACACGACAACAGGGTGTTGGGCAACTTGTTGCTGAATGTTTCAGACCTGTATACTTTAACAACATTTTCGACAACATGGCGTTTTGTCAACATGTTGGCCAACTTGTTGTCGAAAATATGGTCAGTGTGTACAGTACTTAATGGTTTACCCTTTTACATGATTCTGCATGAGTTTCCCACAAATGTCAGAAAATAAGTAAAATATTGTAGTCCATTTTCAGTCTTGATTTCCAGTATATTGGCCTACATTTAGAATTGTCACAATTTATAACCATTGACGTGGGAAAGATGATCCACTATCCAATATAATTTATAATATCACATTTATAATTATATTGAATACAAATATTAGAGTTTACACAGCTGGGTTGTTATGAACAGTTTGAAAAAAAAATAATTGACCTATGGCTTTTATTGATTGTTTCATATTATTATTCATTTATTACTATAATACATACAGTTCACGCAGAGGACATCGAATTATAATGTATGTATTTTTGTGGAATTATATTTCTTAAGGGGAAATGTTCAGCATTTTCGAGGGTATAGTTTTGAGATTCGGAGGGCCTGAGGTGCCAAGTCCATCTCTGGACCAAAAGTGTCAAACCATCCCTCCCATACGGCGGAAACTTAAAAGCGATACAACCGCTTAGAATGAACAAAAAAGTTCTCAAACTTGGTCAATAAGGGTATATATTCATCAACGGTGTCAAATAAACCCATAAAGCTATGTAAATTTCCATATAATAACAGGTTACACTTAAAATTTGAAAAAGCGTTTTCAATTACTGTATATATAAACATAGTTTTCTGGATTTATCAGATTATTTAGGTAATCTGTTGTATAGTTATGCCACCAGGCAAGTCTCCTGCTAAATAAATACTCTTATTCACCAAGTTTGAAGATTTAGATTTTTTGATCATTCTAAGATGTTGTATTCCTTTAAATTAGCCTACCTTTTGACAAAAATTCGTGGACCTTTAATAATTTTTAACATAGTAAACAATGAAGACTTTCGATTTTAACAATAGTGACATGTGGTCATGACTTGAAAAAAGGACAGTAACGGTAATCAATCAGAACTAAATTAACTCAAATGTTCTTAGTGACATTTAACAAGATACGGGTACACAGGGGTTAATCCGGGTTAACAAAAACTCCAACGAACAATTATCTTAACAGACCATTATACTTCTCTGACCTAAACCATGGCAGTGAGAAATTCTAAGGTGAATATCTGATGTATAAATATTTAAATATGTACATGAATTTGCATAATGAATTTTTAACAATTTATGGGTTATTCCAAGAATCATATTAATATGCATATTTATTTTTTTAGTGTATCAAAATGAATATTTATTACATGAATTAAAATTAAATAATTAAAAATTTGAATTGTTCGACAAAAGTATATTTTTTTTTTATCCATATATTCAGTTTATCTATTTAATTAATTATTCATTCATTTTATTCATCATCTATTATTGATCATTTCTGCATTTAATTCTTGCTACAAATTTGACCGAAATCATTCATCAACGTACTTAGAAATGCACTCAATTTCATAACGGTTTTCGATCTAAATATAAAAGAGAATTAATTTTAGAGTACAATAACCTATTGAATATGTATCGTGAACCATCAAAAGTCTACATCAGTTTAGAAAAAACCTAGTATAGACTACTCGTCTAATCTGCTGCCAATTTAACTTAATATCAAATAATTTACGACGGGAAATCAGCTAAAGGAAATTGATAATTATAGCAATTTTATCAAACACTTTGTGCCAAAACCACCTACATTGACCTACCGAAAATGTTGTAAATATAATGTTACATTTTTTCTACAGCTCTATGGGGAAGATTAGAAAACATGAAATCTGACTTCTTATTGGTTTTTAGCCTGGAAGATTAACGGGCATGTTTTTTATAAAAAAAAAAAACAACCATAGACGCTTGCAGTTTTACGGAATAACATTTTGTTTTATTTATATGGATATTATCAAGGTGGGGATATAGCCGTTGCTAAAGGAACATGCGGTTGGGAGGGAGTCTAGTATACCTGAAAAAATATGTAATGAATATTTCGGAAATAAATCAGTTCCACATTTTAACAGTCAGAAAACTGATCAGTTCTGCATGACTCGGCTCTAAAATTTAAAATCTATTATCAAAGGGGAGGGGGTGGGGGGGGGGGGGGGGGGTCATTTGACCGCATTTGCCCCTGGGTGCAAACGTGGCCAAACGCCCAAGAATATTATGTATCTATGTATATCACGGATTGGACCCTCTATCAACTTTTACAAATCTTAGTCTCAATAGGCCTACTGTTATTAATTGGCCAGTGCTTAAAGAGATGTGATAGTCTACTCCCAATTCCAGAGTTCCACAGAGTTCTGGTTTTTTTTTCAGGGTTACGATTCCCCAAAATGGGAAGCGACCTCATCATCACAGTTCACGATTAGCCTACGTCTCTATTCATTATTTGGCTGTGCACGTTAAAGATCCCTCGACAGTTGGAAATCGATAATAAGAGCAGGCTGATGCCGCTGTCCTGGCAAAATTTCCCTGACTGCACACTGCATGGCGTTTGCCCGTCCTCAATTAGCCCATATAGGTGCAGAAAAGGAGGACGTAAAACTCCATTCATTTAATTTCTATTCATTATTGTATCCTACTATAATATTGGTAACATATTGCCTTCTACTTTTAAGTCTATTAAATTTGTTTACACTGGTAACCGAGGTATTCATGCGTTCCCCAGTTTTGTTAAAACAGGTTAAGAGACCATTGAGGTTTGGATGAGGTCAAAATCGTTATAAATCAAATTCTATTTACGAATAACGATGGGAACAAAACCTATTTGATCAGAGAATCCCCCAAATAAAACTCACGCCAAAATGCTGACTATGCAATTGAGCGTTTTTATCCCTGTACAAATCTTCCAATATTGATTAGATGGTCCCTTCAATATGCTACATGTACATGCATTTGAAAAGATGATTTTGGCAGAAGTAGGCAGCACTGTCTAGAATCATAAATTGACGATTGGTACGAAGGGACTTTGTGATAAATAGACACTGATACCCCGCGAAGGTCTTCTGTGGTTTAAGCGGGAGCCGCGGTGGCTCAGTGAGTTAGACGCTTGCTCTCAAATCTGATTTTCCATGGTTCAATCCCGGCATGGGTCGAGATGATACCTTCGGATTTTTCAACCCGGTTTCCCCCTGTCAGTGATGCATGTCGGAGGGGTAGACATGGAAAAGTGTATAGTCGTTCGGATGAGACATTTCATTTCATTTTTATGGTTTATTTAAGCATATTTCACGGGTGTGACGTCATCAAAGTGGAATTGCTGATACTAAAATAATGTCCCCAATACACATAAACATAAACATTAATTTAGAAAACCTCTTAATAATCCCTTTAAGGCTCTAGATGACTAGACATCAAATACTAAACCATCAGACAATTGCTGCCTTCATTGCATGCTGCAAGGTGTTGCTTGTAGGTTGCTAGCCAAAACAGGTAGGATGTAAAACTCCATTTCTTTTCAGAATGAATATTTCTTTCAAAATTGGTTAACCAATACCCCACTTCTTACACGTTTTCTACACACCTCTGTTTAAGTTGCCAGATTCAAGACGTCTGCACTCAGAAAGACTGTCCCAGAACGTCGTAAGGTGAAAAGTCAAATTGCATAACGTAACAATCCCACACGTTATAAGTAAAGAAAATGTATGTGTGCTACAGGTTCACGAGAAAGTTTACATTCTAAATAGAAAAAGACAAATATACGTCACTTTATAACAATGTTAAGTCACATTAAATTTCTTCAAATGGGTCAAAAATGTGTACTTAGCAGTTTGTACACCTAAAATGGGTGTGTTTTGTTTGAGTCTCGTTGCCCTATACCCCATTAATTAGAACTCACGTATGGCCAGGCCAATTAATTATAAAGAAATTAATGAGTGTGAAATTGACACGGGCAACATTCCGGTACTGGTATTACCCTATCACCATCCGTCGTGGTATTTCACTCAGATAAGATAACGGTATATTATATTTTATCAGATGAGTTGTGTAAACGTATTAATTGAGTCCCAGCATGGGATGATATCATAATTTGATTCTATGAAGTATTTAAGAGTTTAAGATAGACATTAAAAGAGATCATTAGACCTGAATTAAGGCAGTTAAGAAATGTGGAATTTATTTGAGATCAAATATTGCAAATCTTCATCAGATATTAAAGCGATACCCCTCTTAGATTAAACAAAAAAATTAAGTTCTCAAACTTGGTCAATAAGAGTATATATATTCATCAACGGTGTCCAAAGTATACTAAGTTAACAGAATCCAATACACCCTAAAAAACTAGAGAATTTAAGGTTATTATCGAAAAACACTTAAAATATTTTGTAAGCGCTTTTCAATAATTATGAGGTATTTTTCTGGATTCATCAGACTACACAGGTAATCTGTTGTATGTTTATTACACAAGATAAGTTGCCTGATGTATAAACTTTTAATGATCAAATTTGAGATGTGTTCGATATAGGTGTTCCAAATTCGATAGAAAACGACTGACGGAAAAGACTCGCCAGATCCATGTGAATTTACAGAAATGAAACGATAAGGCCGAACATTTGAAATCCAGAATACATTGTATAATTTATATTGTCTATCAACAATTGTCTCGTTTCAAAATCACATATTTCAGACTTTAACCTTTATGTTTATTCTATAATTTTTATATATTGGAAAAACTTTCTTCAAAGATTTCTATTACTAATATTTAGGTTTCGGGTTCGTATTGGCACCATGCCAGACTTCTGATGTAAGGTCAATCATTATATCACCCCCATATTAATACCTGATGTTATTTTACCTTGAATGTTCCTGGAAATGTTAATGGCATCGAATCCTGAAACTATTTACTGATTTAGATTAGTTCTTTATAGTTTTATCAAATATGTGCCGTATCAGCAGATGAAGTGTGAAGCGTATACAATTTAAGGGGACATTAGAGAATTCAAACTTGTAGCAACTGTGCTCAATTAGATTCATATTCAGCTTAAAGGGGAACATTCAGTATTTTCGAGGTTCGATTTGAGTCTTGATAATCGCACAACCTTTTCTAATTGTTTTTTATAAGACATAGTCTAACTAAAATTCGAGTCGTATTTTTACTTTCAAACGCTAATAATTATGGATACATATGGATTTGAAGGGAGATCTGTGAGCAATATTAATGATTATCCTAGTTAAAAAATTCCCGTTTCTGACATTTGGGTCGATTGTCCAACGGAATAAGTGAACGTTCCCCTTTAACAAGGCGACATAAATATGTTATTTTAAAACTTTTGTAATAATTCATAAAAAAAACATTCTCTCATTCGTGTTAATAAACTTATTATTTTTCGTCTCTACAAGGGCAATAACCCAAAATGTCTTGATGAAAGTAGGCCTATAGTCAATTGCTACCTTGTCCGAAGAAGGCCCAGCATGTCCATGTGGTAATTAGCAAAGACTCTCAGTAGAAATTGGTCCATATTGGCTTCATACACAATGGGATACAAGCAAAAAAAGACAAAGAAGTAAAAACGGAAAAAAGACCATTAGGCCTACCTTATCCAAACATGTCCAATTCGACATCATGAATTTGAAAAACGATACAATTAAGGCCTACGTAAGCTACAATAATGGCGATATAAAATGCCACATCATGAAATCGTGGAAACGAGTACGTGAATACGAATGCCTACGCATATTTTGCACTAAAAATAGGATGTAAAGTTTATCGTCTGGTCTATCATTGAACCAGACTGCATATCGATTGATGGTAATTTTTAAATCGACTCCTACGTTATAAATATCGTATAGGCCTACATGCATTTAATTTGTGCAACATCTCTTGGCAATCAATATTAGCACTCCCTGTGGATTGATGTGATTCTAACGGTTTTATCACTAACCTGTAGCACAATTAGCAAACTAGCAAAAGAACACACACAACTAGACTGTAGATTACACTAACAAGACTGTTGATTACGCGACCAGGACTGTAGATTAAGCCAACATGACTGTAGATTAAGCCAACATGACTGTAGATTTCGCCAACAAGACTGTTGATTACGCGACCAGGACTGTAGATTACACCAACAAGACTGTAGATTACACCAACAAGACTGTAGATTACGCGACCAGGACTGTAGATTAAGCCAACATGACTGTAGATTAAGCCAACCTGACTGTAGATTTCGCCAACAAGATTGTAGATTATACCAAACCAACTAGACTGTAGATTACACCAACAAGACTGTTGATTACGCGAGCAGGACTGTAGATTAAGCCAACCTGACTGTAGATTTCGCCAACAAGATTGTAGATTACATCAACTAGACTGTAGATTACACCAACAAGACTGTTGATTACGCGACCAGGACTGTAGATTAAGCCAACATGACTGTAGATTAAGCCAACCTGACTGTAGATTTCGCCAACAAGATTGTAGATTATACCAAACCAACTAGACTGTAGATTACACCAACAAGACTGTTGATTACGCGAGCAGGACTGTAGATTAAGCCAACCTGACTGTAGATTTCGCCAACAAGATTGTAGATTACATCAACTAGACTGTAGATTACACCAACAAGACTGTTGATTACGCGACCAGGACTGTAGATTACATGACTGTAGATTAAGCCAACATGACTGTAGATTTCGCCAACATGACTGAAGATTACACAACCAAGACTGTAGATTACACCAACAAGACTGTAGATTACACCAACCAAGACTGTAGATTACGCGACCAGGACTGTAGATTACACCAACAAGACTGGATTAAGCCAACTAGACTTTGTATTAAAATACGTACACCAAAAATATAGCAACAATCGCAAACATGATATATAGTGAGAGTTTCTTTAAAGACAGAGGCCATCGCCAGTGATTTGGACTGGATTTAAAACCAGTTGGACCATATAGGCAAACGAACTGTTGGGGGTTATATTTATTTCATTAGTTAGGTAATACATTAAGTTCATCTAAGACTGCGGAAATTTAAAATAAAAAAGTGTTTTTTGGGGGTTTTATTTTTTTACTGGGACAAAATTTTCATTTTCCTGATCAATGGACAGTTGCCTAAATTGCCTCTGATCGTCTTTAAAGGTTAATAAAAAGTTGTTGACCGATCGTTGTGTTGCTTACGGATCTGGTCTTGATGGCAACTCCTTTATAATGTTTGTATTAAGGATGAAGAAGTTCACAACTCCTATATTTACAGGTTTGACGTTATGATGGTTTTGTTTATTGATTTGATAAACAGTTTAGGCATTTTAAAGCGATATTACCTCTTAGAATGAACCAAAAAAATTAGGTCCTCAATCTTGGTCAATAAGAATATATATTCATCAACAGTGTCCAAAGTATACAAACAGAATCAAATAAACCCATAAAACTATGTAATTTTCCATACAATTACAGGTTATCATTGAAAAACGCTTAACATTTTATTAATCGTTTTTCAATTATTGTATATAAACATGGCTTTCTGCATTCATCAGATTATTTAGGTAATCTGTTGTATAGTTATGCCACCAGGTAAGTCCCCTTACAAATATATACTCCTATTGACCAATTTTGAAAATTTAGATTTTTTGTTCATTTTAAGAGGTTGTATTCCTTTAACTTTCCCATACTAAACTGTCATGTGACATCATTTTGGTTTTGCAAGTCACATTTTCAAAAGTTGTTGACTTTTCTAATATTGATTATTATACAAGAAATGTTGTAATTAACTCACCTGTATTCAATGAAATATATGTTTTAGACCAGAATAAAAGACGTATTATAGTGGTGATAAAACGGGTAGATTTGATTCACAAACTTTGTCATTTTCCCACACATAGCTCTGTTGAGAATCCTATTACATATACCGGAAACTAGAAACCTTATAACCACAATAACGTCAAATAATTCGCCCGACACTCGCCGTGTGTTCCCATGTTATCAGAAATGCAAAGAGTGTAGCTCAATTTCAACTTTCCATCGTACGCATTAGATTCTAACAAGTTGCCTTGTGTCTTTGTTTGCTGAGGGAATTTACAATTTGACAGCCTGATAAACAGCCAGCCCCTCCCACCTCCAATCAATCTAAACAATACAGCTTTTTCATTGGTTGATTTATGTCAATATTTGCATTACCTACATACCTGGAATACTTGTTAGAATAAAACAGATCTTAAGAAAATCGTTAGAGAACCACTGGTCACTCGTATAACCGACTGGTATGTGTATACTTATCTTTGTATAAAAACTCGAGGCCTGTATAATAAATGTTTATTTGATAAACTCTGTATAAACTCGATCTAATTCTATTTTACTTATATTTTGACCCCAATCCTTTGTATATTGACTTTACTATACCGTAGTAAAGTACATATACGACCTATAATAATATAGTATACGATAATGCAAAGTATGTCGGTATATATTTTAAAGTATTAATATAATAAAGGCGTAAACACAGTTTTCACAAAAATGACATGACATGCTAAATATATGCAAATTTGCTTTCTAGTTTTGAGCACTTTGTGGGACAAAAACTACAACTGTGCGACGGTATAAGGCTACTGAGGCAGTGTGCATCTGGCTTTTTCGATTGATGGTGCAAGTTTTGCAGAACATAAAAACCGGCATATAAATTGTTTTTATTTGGCAGTTCACGTTCGGTAGCGAAAAGTAGAATAACCAGTTTATGTTCGGTAGTGAAAAGTCATCTGATGAAAAAATACTTTAAAAGTCCGTATTACATTTTGTTATGAATAAGTGGACATAGCCTAGTCTTTTAAACAGAATTCAGACCATTTTTGGCAAATCTTATACGCCTAATTGTAGAATTTCACATTAAATATTCTAAAAAAAAAATACAGATTTCCAATATTCATATTAAATTTTTGACTTAACCCGTTTTAATGAAATATCCTCGAAAACAGTATGTGAATAAAGCGGAAAAGAACCCAGTTAATCAAAATTTCATCCAAAGCATGGCAAACTTTAAGGCAATAGGTGTGGAAGAATCATCAAGTGTTTCGAAAGTGTAAGCATGGTCTGCTTCGAGCCATTAATTTATAGCCAAGACAGCCAATTGGTCCAACGAAAATTTTGTATAATGGTATTAGTGGAATCATAAAGAAAGACCAAATAGTCAAAATCTTCAGAGCAGAACGTAGAAAATTGGATAAGTATTAATATAAAATATCTGAAATTTCATACTTTTACGTTAATAATAAGACAAGTTATTTAATCTAGTTAATCTGGATCAAATATTTCTATTTTAAGATTCCCATAAAAAAAACACGGTCGTATAGGTCTGCAATGTAGAATTATATATTTTAAAGTGTAGATAATTTATGTTTAATAAGTTGATTTAAATAAATAAATAGTTATTCTATAATAATTTAGTGGTAATTGAAAATGAAAGAAAAAGTAATGGCATCCAAAAATGCAATCCATTGCACTATACCTTTAAAAATGAAAATAAATTTTTAAAATTGCTCTGAGACAAGAACACCATTTACTGCGGACTTAATGTTCACCGGAAATAGTCTGCTCTTCTGGCAAAATTTGGCTGCACCAACCCATCTGCATTTCCTTGGTATGAAACAGACATCTATTTCAGTTCGTTTATTTCATGTTTAAAATTTCAACGGCAGACTAAACAAAACGCTGGCCAAAAAAAATCAGTTTTGAAAATTAATTGCATTGAAAAGCTTCTGTAGTTTATATTTGTCTTGGTGCATCCTTTCTCAAATTATCAAATTTTAAAGAAGGCCGCATAACAACTTTATACGTCTATAACCTGGGGTTTTAACTGGTTTTCTCAAGTGTCTCCGATTACCCACAAAGAAATGACCATGTCCCTTGAATTGCTGTGGATGTCATTGAAAACATGAAATTTCAAAGTAGCCTATGATAAAGTCACAGCATTTTATGTTTTATTATGAGCATAAATTGTGGTCCAGGTATATATAAAGAATTATGGGCAGTGGACACTGTATGTATATCCACCCAGACCTAAAACCGAGTTTATGTCCCCTGGAAAATGTGAATATGTCCCCAATCAGGGACATAGGGACATGTCCCCCATGTTGAAAACCCAGGGTCTATAATATAATCCACAAAACATTATCATGCTTAAATTCTTTGATGAGACGGTGGTGTCATTGGGTTCTGATGTGGTTTCTAACTATCTTGCCTTATCGTCTATTGAAATGGGCTATAATTATAATTCAGGTCTAATTATCAAGTATAAACCCACTTAATTATAACAAGAAAAGTAAACACAACACGTAACCCTTATAATTACACAATAAGGTGAAAATCAAAGCATGACATTAAAGCAACTCCACCTTCTACTCTGATGACTTTAAAACGTGACCGTACTTGATTAAGATAACCTCGTCTTGTGAGAATTTCTGAAACACTGTACAAGTCGCTATTCAAAGAAAATTGCTAAGTATGTGGGGTTTTCGGTCTGCTATGTTACTCCGATAAGGTGTTAAAAAATAATGGCAGCATGAGCTGAAGCTATAACAGCATATTCCTTAAGCAACGGAATACGAAGTTATCACATCTTTCCGTTGCACCCACGACATTCTCGTCATTCATAACTACCCTATACGTTGAGCTATCGATGTGAAACTTCACAGTTTAATTTTCATTTCAAAATCCAGATAATTCTATCTGATGAATATTTTTTCCGATAATGGCAAAATAGAAATTGAGGGGGTTTTCCAACAACATTTGTTTGAAAGAATATTATTGGTTGAGAATTAAATTCTCTACAAATGAAAAGTATAATGACCAGAATATCGTGCTGTGGGAGCAACAGATAGAGATGTGGGTGGGTTGATGTCAAATCTGTTGACAATTACAAATGAATCAGAGTGCAAAAATGTCATTAGATCATCTGGTTCCTCAGACACAATTAGCCTACCATTATCCAATGTATCAAGAGGTGTCAATTCAGGTTAAAAAAGTGAATATCGGTACAATTGAGTGGACTATGATCAGATATAAGAAATTAAAAATATACTAAATGCGTAGCTCACTATCTTGATAGTTTGAGCACTATGACATGGTACATGTGGGATCATCTGAGGTGGCTATATTGCAAAACCTCAACACCAGTATCAGCTTGTAGGCCTACTGAAAAGGCCCAGAACGCCGAAACAGTACTTTTTGCAGTGAGATACGCTATTTGGCTCATACCTGTAATAAAATCCGACGTCAAGTCAGTCTGCAGTTAAAATGGTCATTAATATTTTCACCTATTTTCATAGTCAATACCGATTGTATCATAATATAGTCGATGTTAGATTTTGATGCTGAAAATTAAGTAATTCAGACAACAGAAATGGATCTCAAATGATCAATAATTAAAATAGAATAACCACATCATTCTTATTAAATAACATTTAGTTTCTATTTTTAGATCTTTTATCAGAACAATTCTATAGCCTTTGGGATTGATTTTAAAGATGACCTTTCCTAATGTAAATGCTAATCTCCGACATCTTCCACCTGTTTTTAATAACGATTCTTGTCATTGAGAAATTTGAGATTTTTTCTTTCAAGTTTTCGCTTATACTTCAAAATCTATATGGAGAAGTTCTATTCTCATTAAATTTCTCAATTATTACAAGTTCTATTGTCATTAGATTTCTCAATTATTACAAGTCCTATTTCTATTAGATTTATCAATCATTACAGGTTCTATTGTCATTAGATTTCTCAATCATTACAAGTTCTATTCTCATTAGATTTCTCAATCATTACAAGTTCTAATACCATTAGATTTCTCAATCATTAAAAGTTCTATTACCATTAGATTTCTAAATCATTACAAGTTCTATTGTCATTAGATTTCTCAATCATTACAAGTTCTATTGTCATTAGATTTCTCAATCATTACAAGTTCTATTGTCATTAGATTTCTCAATCATTACAAGTTCTATTCTCATTAGATTTCTCAATCATTACAAGTTCTATTGTCATTAGATTTCTCAATCATTACAAGTTCTATTCTCATTAGATTTCTCAATCATTACAAGTTCTATTGTCATTAGATTTCTCAATTATTACAAGTTCTATTACCAATAGATCTCAATCATTACAAGTTCTATTACCATTAAATTTTTCAATCATTGCAATTAATATTCTCATTATATTTCTCAATCATTACAAGTTCAATACATTTAGATTTCTTAATCATTACAAGTTCTATTACCATTAGATTTCAAAATCATTACAAGGTCTATTACCATTAGATTTCTCAATCATTACAATGTCATTAGATTTCTCAATCATTACAAGTTCTATTACCATTATATTTCTCAATAATTACAAGTTCTATTACCATTAGATTTCTCAATCATTACAAGTTCTATTGCCATTAGATTTCTCAAATATTACAAGTTCTATTGTCATTAGAGTTCTCAATCATTACAAGTTCTATTACCATTAGATTTCTCAATTATTACAAATTCTATTGTCATTAGATTTCTCAGTTCTATTGTCATTAGATTTCTCAATCATTACAAGTTCTATTGTCATTAGAGTTCTCAATCATTACAAGTTCTATTACCACTAGATTTCTCAATCATTACAAGTTCTATTACCACTAGATTTCTCAATCATTACAAGTTCAATACCATTAGATTTCTCAAATATTACAAGTTCTATTGTCATTAGAGTTCTCAATCATTACAAGTTCTATTACCACTAGATTTCTCAATCATTACAAGTTCAATATCATTAGATTTCTCAAATATTACAAGTTCTATTGGCATTAGATTTCTCAATCATTACAAGTTCAATACCATTAGATTTCTCAAATATTACAAGTTCTATTGGCATTAGAGTTCTCAATCATTACAAGTTCAATTACCATTAGATTTTTAAATCTTTACAAGTTCTATTACCATAAGATTTCTCAATCATTACAAGTTCTCTGACCATTATATTTCTCAATCATTACAAGTTCTAATGTCATTAGATTTCTCAACCATTACAAGTTCTATTGTCATTATATTTCTCAATCATTACAAGTTCTATTGTCATTAAATTTCTCAATCATTACAAGTTCTATTGTCATTAAATTTCTCAATCATTACAAGTTCTATTGTCATTAAATTTCTCAATCTTACAAGTTCTATTGTCATTATATTTCTCAATCATTACAAGTTCTATTGTCATTATATTTCTCAATCATTACAAGTTCTATTGTCATTAGATTTCTAAATCATTACCAGTTCTATAACCATTAGATTTCTCAATTATTACAAATTCTATTGTCATTAGATTTCTCAGTTCTATTGTCATTAGATTTCTCAATCATTACAAGTTCTATTGTCATTAGATTTCTCAATCATTACAAGATCTATTGTCATTAGATTTCTCAATCATTACAAGTTCTATTACCATTAGATTGATCAATCATTACCAGTTCTATTCTACTTAGATCGTTAACATTTCTATTACCATTATATTTCTCAATCATTACAAGTTCTATTGTCATTATATTTTTCAATCATTACAAGTTCTAATGTCATTAGATTTCTAAATCATTACAGGTTCTATTGTCATTATATTTTTCAATCATTACAAGTTCGAATGTCATTAGATTTCTAAATCATTACAGGTTCTATTACCATTAGATTTCTCAATTATTTATAACTAGTCCTATTCGCCTCAGATCGATACAATTTTTTATTACCATTAGATTTCTAAATCATTACAAGGTCTATTACCATTAGATTTCTCAATTATTATAAGTCCTATTTTCCATAGATAGTTACAATTTTGATTATCATTCAATTATTACAAGAATTACAAATTTTATTGTCATTAGATTTCTCAATCAATACAAGTTTTATTGTCATTAGATTGCTCAATCATTTTAAGTACTATCTATATATTCACATTAAATTTCTCAATTATTTCGGAAAAGTTATAACCTATCTATATATAAAATATTAGACTAATGCGATAAAAAGAGAATTAAGCATTTTTTACAAGGGCACAAAATTAATTTCTCGAGAATGCCTCCTAGCAGCTGGTACATGGGATTCCTCTTTTCAGGGTTATCGGTACCCATTTCTAGTACATGTATTAATTGAACAAAATTAAACAATATATTTTCAATAAGTAGAAACGAGTCTGCCAACAATCGGATATTCAATTACTTCAAGAGAATTCGAACGAAAAGAATTTTGTTTTCGAACGTAAAAAGTAGACGATATGAATGAAGTAAGACCTACTGCAATCTAATTAAAATTAGATTACATTTCGTTTCGGTTATTTTTTGATTGTCAACTCCATGTAATCTAAAGACTTGTATAAGGAGGTCATCTGCAAGAGACGAATAAGCTATTTATAGCACGTGCCACCCCTCTTCCAATCAGAACACCGTTTATATTTGAATATTTTGTATTGCGTCATAATTTTCCCACAATGCATATCAATGCAAAGACCCGCGATCTTGAAGGTAGTTTTTGATTGGCTGAAATTTTAGTCACTTGCAGATGACCTCCTTATACAAGTCTTTAGATTACATGGAGTCGACAATCAAAAAATAACCGAAACGAAATGTAATATAATTTTAATTAGATTGGACCTACTGCTGTGAATTTTTCATGTGAACTGTCTACATTACAAAAATGACATTTAAACGACAGATGGGGTTTGTATTGAAATATAACATTTGTTACAGTGCGGGGGAGTTTGGAATTCTCTGAAAATGATGTAAGAAACATTAAATAGAACATAATTTCAACCACTTTTTTCACATCTGTGGTTAAAGTTTATGTATATCGGCCTCTCGTAAATCATGTAGTGTTTTCTTATTATGTTCCATATTTTCCTTTCAATATTATGTAAATTTCATTAATTGTGTGAAAAAGTTTCAGATTTTTTAATTTTTCATCAATGGCTTGTCTTGTTTAAAGATAATTAAATCTCTTTATTATATACCTTCTTATAAGGTATCATTTTTTGTTAATATTAAATTCAAAGAGAAATCTTAAGAAACTATATTATTGAATAAAACAGTGTAATTTTTTTTAATCATTTATTTTCTTATTTGTTTTCATTGTTAGGTGCATTATTAAGTACCTTTCTTGACAAAACTGATCATCACCTTTCCTGCAGTGACCTTAACGGTCATAAATTTCTTATACATGTTAGTGATAATCCTGCGTGCTTTTGTGGTCATCAATTTGAAGATGCAGAACACTTCCTTTTGAACTGTCCCTTACATTCAGATGCACGAGATAGATCTATAAATACTCTACCAACTGGCCTTTAAAATATAACATATCTTCTAAACGGTGTAATAAATGACCCTGATCAAACAATACTAATTTTTGAAAAAGTTCACAACTTTCTATTTTTATCTAATCCGATTTATCGAATCCGATTTATTCTTATATATATATTCGATATCTACTAATTTGTTCCTTCAGCAACGTTAGACATTGGCATTATCTACCGTTGCTGGATTGACAGAGTTTTCTCGTCATTAACAACTCATAACCTCGTTTAAAAAACACTACGTCACATTCAATTTATGACCGTTGAGATTCGATTATCACAAGGTAAATTTGCTACAATAAATTTGACGTCTGGTCATTCGAATGTTTTCCCGCAATAATTTGTTACAAGGAATATAACTGGTCGAACAATAATCGTTCGACCAATCAAAATTAATGACGAGAAAGTCTTATCATGATAGCAACGGATTAATGTAATGAAATGAAATGATAGCCGTTGCTAAAGGAACATGCTATGGATGTAGCGACGTCTGTATATACGTTACTTATTTTAACCAGTCTAATTAAAATCAGACCCTAATTTCGTTCGTTCGTTTTTTTTTAAATCCGGTTTTTAACCACTACATTTGGGTCTGAGAACCAGGCGCGGCAACAGCCGTTCACGTTAACTTTGACCTTACCTTGATAAACATGACCTGATAAACTAGTCTACAGCACTTAGGAATCCTAGAATGCACCTATTGTTCGCGAACAAAATCCCAGCGCAGGAGAGGGCAAAGATCTGATTGGTTAAAACAAAGGTCATTAAAGTTAGGTCAAAGTTAACGTGAACGGCTGTTGCCGCGCCTGGTTCTCAGACCCAAATGTAGTGGTTAAAAAACCGGATTTAAAAAAAAAACGAACGAACGAAATTAGGGTCTGATTTTAATTAGACTGTTATTTTAACGATATTGTACTGTACATATGAACATTTTGTATTAGGAGAGGGGTTATATAGGCGAAAGCCTGTTCCCCAATCCTTTTCGTATTTATATGAATAAAATATTGTTTAAAAAAAAAATACTGATCATCTCCTTTCTATTTCTACTTTCTTAATAAAACTGATCATCTCCTTTCTATTTCTACTTTCTTAATAATACTGATCATCTCCTTTCTATTTCTACTTTCTCTATAATACTGATCATCTTCTTTCTATTTCTACTTTCTTAATAATACTGATCATCTCCTTTCTATTTCTACTTTCTTAATAATACTGATCATATCCTTTCTTTTTCTATTTTCTTAATAATACTGATCCATCTCCTTTCTTTTCTTATTATTTTAATAATACTGATCATCTCCTTTCTATTTCTACTTTCTTAATAATACTGATCATCTCCTTTCTATTTCTACTTTCTTAATAATACTGATCCTCTTCTTTTTATTTCTACTTTCTTAATAATACTGATCATCTCCTTTCTATTTCTACTTTCTCTATAATACTGATCATCTTCTTTCTATTTCTACTTTCTTAATAATACTGATCATCACCTTTCTATTTTTACTTTCTTAATAATACTGATCATATCCTTTCTTTTTCTACTTTCTTAATAATACTGATCATCACCTTTCTATTTTTACTTTCTTAATAATACTGATCATATCCTTTCTTTTTCTACTTTCTTAATAATACTGATCATCACCTTTCTATTTCTACTTTCTTAACGATACTGATCATATCCTTTCTTTTTCTACTTTCTTAATAATACTGATCCTCTTCTTTCTATTTCTACTTTCTTAATAATACTGATAATCTCCTTTCTATTTCTACTTTCTTAATAATACTGATCCTCTTCTTTCTATTTCTACTTTCTTAATAATACTGATCATCTCCTTTCTATTTCTACTTTCTCTATAATACTGATCATCTCCTTTCTATTTCTACTTTCTCTATAATACTGATCATCACCTTTCTATTTCTACTTTCTCTATACTACTGATCATCTCCTTTCTATTTCTACTTTCTTAATAATACTGATCATCTTCTTTCTATTTCTACTTTCTTAATAATACTGATCATCTTCTTTCTATTTCTACTTTCTTAATAATACTGACCATCTCCTTTCTATTTTTACTTTATTAATAATAGCCTACTGATAATCTCCTTTCTATTTCTACTTTCTCTATAATACTGATCATCACCTTCCTATTTCTACTTTCTTTACAATTGATCATCTCCTTCTATTCCTACTTTCTCTATAATACTGATCTTTCTTTTTCTACTTTCTCAACAATGCTGATCATCTCCTTTCTATTTCTACTTTCTTTACAATTGATCATCTCCTTCTATTCCTACTTTCTCTATAATACTGATCTTTCTTTTTCTACTTTCTCAACAATGCTGATCATCTCCTTTCTATTTCTACTTTCTTAACAATACTGATCATCTCCTTTCTATTTCTACTTTCTCAATAATACTGATCATCTTCTTTCTATTTCTACTTTCTTTACAACACTGATCATCTCCTTTCTATTTCTACTTTCTCTATAATACTGATCTTCTCCTTTCTATTTCTACTTTCTGAATAATACTGATCAATATCATCTCCTTTCTATTTATACTTTATTAATAATAGCCTACTGATCATCTCCTTTCTATTTCTACTTTCTTAATAATACTGATCCTCTTCTTTCTATTTCTACTTTCTTAATAATACTGATCATCTCCTTTCTATTTCTACTTTCTTAATAATACTGACCATCACCTTTCTATTTCTACTTTCTTAATAGTTACTCTACAATACTATTATGTTCTTCTTTATTTGAACTCTGAATTCTAATTTTAATGTGTACACCTTGATTTTTGGAATACTCCGATCCAGACAAGAGGTGCTGAGCCAATAATGTTTTCGTTTCTTATAATCTATCGACGTTACTCTTATGTTTTATCCCAACTCAGAAAATATATTATACCTTGTACAACATTGACTTACTGTCTAAAGTTAGAATTGACCTTCATTCTATTTTATATACAGTACTTGGCTTTCAGTAAGGTTGTTGAACTCAGACGTTTGCGTGCACGGAACCCAAATCTTCAAAATCTGAGTAAAAAAACTCATCATTAAATAACTCTACAGAGAATCGTTTATAAATGAAATGTAATTTACGCCCTACTTTAATGCACAATATAGTTTGGCTAATAAAATGCATTATGAGGGGAATATTTTACAAGGATTGCAAGCAAATAATTCTTTTATTTTAAATTTCCATCTCTATCTTCCACAATCTCCATATAGATCTGCGTAACAGTGGGTTTCTACGGGGGGACAGGGGGGGGACCATGCCCCCCCCCCCCCAAGAATTTAGGGTGGCCCGGTCTTGGCCCTCCCACTTCGCAATTTCGTATAATGTTACATACGGATACTTGGTGCTGGTAGCCCCCCCCCCCCCCTGACAATTATTTGGCCTCAACTCGGCCCCTCCACCTAAAAATTCCTAGAAACGCCACTGCAGTGCGTAACTGACCTTTTTGAAAAATATGAAGGTATTTACCTCTGTCTAGATGGTTCACTGTCATTTAGGCGCACATTTTTTAAGCACACTTTATTTAGACACAGTATTTTAGGCACACTTCTTTTGGGTACACGGTCAGATAGGCACTCGTCAAATAGGCACAGCGTTATATAGGCACACTTTCAATTAGGCACACTAATTTTCGGCACACTGTCATTTAGGCACAATGATTTCGGCTGGACTGGCTTTGGCGCAGTTATCTCTCCTTTCCCGTACATGAGTTTTTGGGAGCCATGTGACCCCAACCCCTCTTTAGAGATTATGACAAGTGTGCTAAATTGAATATGTGACTAATTAAAGGTGTATGAATGTGTGCCTAAATCACTGTGCATAACAAACAGTGTGCCTAAAAAGACTGTGCCTAATTGAAAGTGTGCCTAAATCACTGTGCATAAATAACACTGTGCCTTTATGACATGTGCTTATCCGACCGTCTGCCTAAAAGAAGTGTGCCTAAAGTACTGTGTCGAAAATGTTATCGAAAATGTTATCGAAAATGTTGTCAATGTGTAGGGCCTACAGTAGGACCTAAAATCAGTTATTACGAGGGTCGACCTTGAAAAGGCTTGGAAAGCCATCTTTTGATACTTCTGGAAAGCTGAATTAAATCTGTCTTCCTGTCAAACCACAAAAATAGATTTGACATTGCCTTTTGAAGGTTGATTTCCATAATAAAGTGTCGCTTGTAATTGTAACCCCACCCAAAACCAAATTTATCAAGTTGACTGACCTATACTATTGTTTACCGTTAGAATGGTCAAAACACTATAGAATATTGGACGGTTCGTTTCATCGCCTATTATTTTATAATGACTGGGGTTGTTTCTGTTTACAAACATAGGAGAGTTCGTGAGAATAGACTACATATTTTTATGGTTATTTGATGAACTGGGGGTTGATTGTGACAAGATTTGTCGATGGACGACTGTTTTTAGGTTATTAAGTTGGACACGGTGTATTCCATTATTCATAAGATATTATATTGACCAAGACATCTTGACTTGACACGACTCATTAATTGACACGCATTGACTTACAACCAACCATCCTCAATAATGATCAAAATTAAAATTATCGGTTTTGCCATCTTCAATCAACTCTGTGTAATCCGTCATGAATATGTTTCCATTTCATGTCGGATTACACAGAGCATACATGTACACATATTCATGGAATTTAAGGCCATAAAAATTGCTTTCGAAAACTTAAATATCAGAATCTTCAATAAGAAATGAAATGTTTCTTTCAAGTCCCGCCTTTCTGCACCTTTGCAGAAAGAAAGAAACATCTATATTTTACAAGAATAACAACCTAGGTTACGTGTGGATCCTTTCTCCCAGTTGGTCCTTGGCCAAACCTCTTTACATTGATCTTTCCCGGATTATCCGTACCCATTTACAGCTGGGTTGACTGGAATTATTAGTGAAGATCACTTATTCAAGGTCATTGGACTTTCACACTCTGATCCTAAAAGCGTCTTATCGATAGGAAGCTCATAACATTTTATTTTCACCATTTATGTAATATGAGATACCCATAATCAAAATGGATTCTTTAAAAAATATCGTAGAAACCTGATTGTGTTTAAATTCTTTGTTATATTGGGTGTCCCAATAAAAACGTCCCCAAGTTTGACGGTAAGTACATGTATCTCAGTTGTTGTTAAACCGATCTTTTGCAAAATTCTTATAGATTTACTCCAACATGTCCTTGTCAGACCCTGAAAATATGAAAGTCATCGAACAAAAATTGTACAAGTACTGCCAGGAACAAAATAGCATGTCAAAAAATTAAATATCAGAGCAAACTACACATTTCAACCTGTGTCTATTTTGCTTTCACCACACCGACCACCAATATCATTCATTTTCCATCCGGAAATGCTCTCATCTTAAGATATGTTCTCCCAAAAACCAACCTTCCTGACTTTTAGTTCCTGTTCATCCTGTTTGTTCACTGGTGATGGTAATATCTCCGAGCAGTATGGGATTCTCTTAAGAAACAGGTGTATTGCACTTGAGTTAGAGAGACACACTGATTAAACAAGAACTGAAATGCAGGATGGTCGCTTCTCGAGTGGTACCTTTAGACGAGATCCGTGAGAGTTTATCAGGATGGAAAATTTTTGATATTGGTGGTCGATTCGGCACAATGAACACAAATTCAAATATGTAATTTGCTCTGATATTGAATTTTTTGACATGCTATTTTGTTCGGGGCAGTACTTGTACAATTTTTGTTTGATGACTTTAATATTTTCAGGGTCCGACAAGGACACGTTGAAGTACATCTGTGAGAATTTTGAAAGAAATTGGCTCATCAGCAGATGAGATACCTTGCGTCAAAGTTGGGGACGTTTTTTTTGAGACACCCGATATATTAATGTTTGTTAACATAAAAAAGAATTCTTGACACTAATGTCAATAGAGGGAATAACTAATTTTACTATTTTTAAAAGTCCGATTTTCCACTTCCAGTATAATATTCCTTTAAATGATACAGGAAAAGAAAAGTCTGTAAATGATGAAAATCGTTAGAGGCATTACAATAACATTATGCAACGTAGAACCAACACAGATATTGTCGGAGTGTATAGAATATTAGGGAATGTTTTGAGGTCTATGACCCAACATTCCACCATAATGATGTTTATTTTATTAAATACAATAGAAACAATAGAGAATTTAATAAGGTTAGTATTGTGTATACATCTTTCTGTCCTCGGTCCGATAAGAAACTCAGATTTGTTTACATAGTTATTGTAGCCTACAAATAACATCAACGTTATGCACCTCACATCTGTATCTTGAAGCATTGCTGAAGTTTAAATGATATCAAAGGGGAACAGTCACCATATTCTGGAGTTGATTTAGGACTTGGATATTTTGTCAATACTCTTTATAAGTACTAGAACCGCTTAAATATCACACAATCCCTTTAAATATACATTTTAACTAGAAATTTCACTCTCTATTTCTATGGCGAAGTCTCGCTAAAATACGAGTCGAATTTATAACTTTCCAACGCAAATGGTTTTGGATATACGTGGATTTGAAGGCTTAGAATTCAACCGTTTTGAAAAAATTCCCTAGGAACTTACCTATTTAATATTTGAAATAATAGCCAGTGTATTTTTGTATGGGGAAATAAAGCCCTCAGACCCCTGACAAAAATATAATTTGGGCAATATTGTGCCCTCCTAGACTTACACATGAAAAACAAATACCAAAACTATTGCAGGGCGGTTTCACCCCCCACCCCGAGTCTCTCTGACGCCTCTGAACCCATGTTCATACGGGTCTGAATAAAATTTCACGTCTTTCAAGGGGAAGGGTCACTTCTCTTGTCGTATTAAAGGGAAATATCACCAGCAATGGGAAAACCCCTCATATCTTGTTAAAGCACCTGTACATACGGGTGTTCTCTTTATTGTCTGAAACACCTGTGTATTGCTTACATTATAATTAGTGTACTTTCTAATGAACCCCAACAACGTCTTGTCATGCACAATAAAACAACTGTAAGGCCTTTAATACACTGAAACTTAATTAGGCCGAACAGTTTTTATGAATCAGAACATCAAATGTTTTATAAGAAGATCACCTTGAATTCAGCATAGGTTAAAAAAATTTCCCAACTTTTTTTTATGTTGTTAAGTTTTGAGATGAAATTGTATCCTTAGGACAGGAAATAGCTGAAATTTTTGTATTAAATTACTGTAGTGAAAAATACATGTCGTTTTATCAAACCTATAGTTATGTAGACTTTACATGTATGTAAGATAACCCATGTACACCCTGGCCACAAAGTGCATATACATTAAACAATTCTTTTCACATGCTGATAGAGATAATAGTCTTCTAATATACTTGCAATTGATACAACTCTACGGGTCTTATACTTCGGAGACTTTTCATAGTAAATCCAACATTTGGTTCCTGTACAGTTTAATAACAAGCGATTGCCTGGCAATATACGCCCACTTACCTCGTAAATTTCAGTATTCAGGTTGTGGTCAATTTGTATAAAGGATTAAAACTGTGCAATCATTTGTTCAAACTGTAGCCTCTATTACATTACATGCCACATTTATCATAATTTCAGATTTTCAAGAGTTATCCTTCGAGGCTAACCATGTTTAAGCAATTTGCCATTACATAGTCCCTTAACAGAAATGAATTGAACAAGCCAGTTCACTGTGAAACGTACGGTACTCACCAAATTGATTGGGGTATGTTACTGCACATAAATGCAATATGGATATGAAAATCAAGTTTTGTCTGATACAAAGAATGTGATTTCGAGTCGCAAGACGATATTCTAATTCACATAAAATAATTGAACAAATTCAAACAAGCTTTTACTTTTTCCAGGCAATAGGCCTACGTATGTTGGCCTATATAGCAATTATCTTTATATACCTAAGTGGTTTATGTATGCAATATGTTGCAGTGTATACAAGACAACTAAATATTTGTTGTAAAAGGCTTGTCAAAAATTGATGCATGTATTCGGAGATTGGTTAGGTCTCCATTAAGTTATGTGTTCTAGTTTGGGACACCATTTAAAGATTATTTATCTTACTCACCTTACACCTGTCTGTTTACATTTGTCATTCTTTATACCGGATGTTTTGAAGCCATTTTGCATCTCCAGTTTAAAACGAGACTTCTGATTGGATTACTTGGCGAAGTTTTCGCCAATCCGAAGTCTTGTATGAAAATCAATTTCCACAGCTTATTCATATCAGCACGTGCATAATACCACTTTGATCTATATTGGCTTTTTATATGCGTTTTGTATGTAGTCAGACACGCTAAGTCACTTTAGTCCAAGTCATCTCCCAAATCTTATTAAATCCTCAATTTTCAGGATGCAGCCTGTATTTTCTT
Source organism: Lottia scabra (assembly GCA_029955415.1). Taxonomy (NCBI): domain Eukaryota; kingdom Metazoa; phylum Mollusca; class Gastropoda; family Lottiidae; genus Lottia; species Lottia scabra. The sequence goes on along the minus strand of JARJEI010000083.1, from coordinate 105,785 downwards.
CTCTTTAGCAACGGTGGACCCATACGATCTTAATGATCAGGGTAAGGCCGTATATACCGTTACAAAAGGAACAAAAGAAGAAGGGGAACTCCTCTTCTTAGGGATGGTGACGACTACACAATCTGTCTTACAATTTTGGGGCATAAAAAATTTATCAATCCTCCTGCAATTACTCAAATTCTAAAATATAACATTTTATTTCATAAAATATAATTACACCATGACTTCATTTCATGCCATTAAAATATAATACATAAAATATTAAATTTTCACTAATTACCCATTTTCAAAACCCTCAAGTTTGTTACGTTCACACCACCAGAAAATCATAAATTCGTTGAAACAATGATATATGCAAAAACAAAGCCTTGCCAATTTAGGCTGTATATGAAAATGATACTACCTCTTAGAATGAGCACAAAATATGACTTGTCAAACTTTGTCAATAAGAACATATATTCATCATCCTTGCTGTAAGAATAGAAACATTATCAAATAATTCCAAAAAACTTAGTAATTATTCATAGATTTACAAGTTATTATTGAAAAACGCCTAAATTAATTTGCAAGTGTTCTTCAATCTGTAGTATAGTTATAATGTAAGTGAAAATAATGTCCGGGGGTATTTATGTCCGGGTTGGACATAATACGCTAGATAGAACTGTCCTTTATTTAGTTGTGGACATTAATCACTAGTTAAATATGTCCATTGGACATGTTTCACTAGTGCAAAATGTCCAGCGGACATTTTCCACTGGCGGACATTGTACACTTTTACAATAACACCAGGTAATTTCGATGATGATTATATACTCTTATTGACCATGTTTGAGAATTTTTTTGTTCCTTTAAGAAATTGACAGTTTAAACAGTATCTGGGACACTAATATCATTGATTTGAACCATTCCAATTTTCAATCAGACGTCTGTGGTTCTTGCAATAATGATTTCATTAAACAACAGACAACATCATCTTCTAATTAAATAATTGCTAAACTTTGCAAAAATATGACAGAACAAGGATCAGGTCCATATCAGCAATGGATTTCTAAATCAAATACTGTACAGTTAATTTATAATATTTATATCCATGTACTTATACTTTATAAGTATACCATAATGATTTTGTACAATTACAACACAAAAATGGAATGTGAGGCATAGAAATTTTTTCAGAAATGCAAGACAATAAATGCTCACAAAAATTGGTCCAACAATCATTATATACTAAAAAAAAGTTTATGTAAAAATAATATTAACATGATATAATATGATATTATTTAAAAATCCTCTTGAAGAAATGTGATTTAATAGTTAAGATGACTATATTCCACTGGTAGGTAATAAGGCAGCCATTAAATTGTGTGTGATCATCACATTGCACCATAAATACTGAGAATATCTGAAAATTTAAAGAAATATTTCATAGTTATAGAGGCCCATTTATTCATTAAGAGCACAGATGTATATACCAATCTCCCACTTTTTAATCACATAAATTTTTACTAAATACTACCTAAATTATCAGTCAAATTTTAGATTAACCAATGCCATTTGGATGAATAAGAGGGTTAGTATCTTAAAAATAGTTGTTATATACATATGTGCCCTTAATGAATAAGTTAGCCACTTCACAGAAGATAAAGCTAATGCTTATTGGCTGAAAAATAGCCTAGGTTCTAAAAATAGTTGTTAAATACACTTGTGCCCTTAATGAATTAGAGAAGATTTGGCCAATGCTGATTGGATGAAAAAATGGTTTTAGACATTGAAAAAACTGTGATGTTAAATTTTGATACAATTACTGTTTATATGAAGCTGACACTCAAACCAACTTTCCCTATAAGGTGGCATCACTCCTAGACTTTATTATAAAATAAATTTCAGCCTCATAGTCTGAGATAAGTACCGGGATATTAAATCCAGATATGGAGGTGTGAAATCTATCTGGACAAGTTTCTTTAAACCAAAAGAACCAAAGATTGTATACTATCTTGATTGTTTATTTATCTTAGAAAATTAAATTAGTCAACCAAAATAAACAGTTTAGGAGATTAGATTCATTAATTATTATTTTGACTAGATATGGTCAATTTAGGTAAAGGTCATGACCTGACATAGAAGGGGTCATGTACAGCTAATTAGGATGTCAGAAAAGATAATGATAATATACTGGTATAATTGAGAAAGGTTTCAATTTCTATTATAAATTGACTTCTCCCCTAATATTATTTTATCATGTCCTTATTGAGTGACATTTACCAAATTAAGGCCCTTTAATGTGATTTCCTAACAAAGAAACACAAACAGTATCCCACCAACCAGAAATGAGATGATTCATCAAATTAGTGTAAGTTGCGGGAGAGTTTCTGAGAGTAATAGGGATTGTAAAAAGGTTTTCTAAACTTTGTATGTGTATCGGAGACAATGGACACTGATAGCATCAATTTGCGACATTCTACTTTCCGACGTCTGTGGTTCTTGCAATTTCACTCAAACTTATGCGTTTTATGACATCACTGACAGTGATCTACCAGAAGCTACAATAGATATCTATGTAACTCACTGTCAGTGACATCATAAAATGTTTTAGTTTTAGTCGAATTGCAAGAAGCACAGACCTCGGAATGGAAATTGGAATGCCACAAATTGATGCTATCAGTGTCCCCGATACACATACAAAGTTTAGAAATCCTCTTTACAATCCCTTTAAGACACACCTCCACACCAGCTTTCCACTTCCAGCTGAATACAGGACACGTAATAAAATAAAATTTGAATAGATTCTTTACAAGAATTTTTTTACCAATGAAATGCATTCATTGTCCTTAAACTTATCAGCTGCTGCTTTAAAAATGATACCTTTCATTGGTTGAAAATGTATCAAGGACACTGATAGCATCAAATTGAACCATTCCAATTTTCAGTCAGAATGAAAATCCAGCAATTCCATTTAAAATATGTGTTTGGTGACTTCACAAATCTTGAAGGCCGTATATGATACAAGTTAGACCGGAAAATAAAAGAAATTTGCCAGTTTATGGAGAAAAAAAACCTCTAGGAAGAAGAATATTTCAACGCAACCAAATTGGCTGCGCGATTTCAAGATATAATCAAGTTTAGTCTCCTGTCCCTCACATTCACTAATTGAGGGACAGGATGTTCCAGTCTAGATACAAGTATATCTTGCAATTAGCAACTGAGAATAAACACTTTGTTTTTGTGTTGAATTGCTGAAAACACAGATATTTGATTGGATAAAAAATTGGAATGATGCTTATTGATGCCATTGGTGTCGGTTATCGGTACTATTAAATTTTTTTTTTAGAAAACCCCTTTAAAGAATCTAATCAAATTTTACGTTATGGACCATAATAATGAGCATGCAATATATCTTTCTAAGATTTGTCAATAACTTAAAAAAATATCTAAAATGAATAAAACAAAGTAGGCCTACTTACCAATTAAAATAATCATCCTAAACCAACATCTAATGACATCATAACAATAAAACCTAATATACAGCCCCATGATGCTAATTTACCATTACCACTGAAATATATATATATCAAATTTAATGTTAATAGAATTATGTTTGTTTTGTTTACACAATTAGTAGAATAAGCTTTCAGTGCTACCCATACCTTTATCTTTTTTCGACTTATTGTAATCTAAGCAGGCTTATAAGGTGTTCTGGTGATGAAATAAGCTATTTATAGCACGTGTCACCCTTTCACCAACCTTCCTAAAATCAGAACAACGTTTACAAGCGCTTTTCGTATTACGTCATAATTTGGACAGCCGTGTTGTTTTACTTTTTATTTTGTTCTCCCACAATGCATAGACACGTGATCTGCAAGGTAGTTTCTGATTGGCTGAAATCGACTTTACCGTAACATGCTCGCCTTATAAACTTTCTTAGATTACAATGAGTAGAAAATAAAACAATAACCGATTGTTTTCAGACTAGAACTGCATGACAAATACATAAAATCCCTTCAATTATATCTCACACTGATTATAGTTAAGATACAAAGAATTATCTTTTCTCAGACAAAGGTAAGATTAATCAAACAAATTGTGTTCGTTGATATTGGTCTTTAGGATAATTATGGATACTGGTACACATGGATTTGAAGTCTCAAATTTGGATGGTGAGTTTAACTAAAAAATCCATATTTCTGAGACTGAGGTACGATTTGCTGAACAGATGTTAAAGGGGAATGTTCAGCATTTTCGAGGGTCGATTTGAGCCTTGAATATAAATAGCCTCAAGAAGTACAAGAACTGCACAAAAATCACATAATCTCTTCAATTATATCCCTTCGAAAACATTTATCTTTCATTTTCTGCATTTGTCTGTTATATAAGGCATAGTCTTAAAACGAGTCATATTTTTGACTTTCAAGCGCTCATAATTATGGCTACACAGGGATTTGAAGGCTTATATTTCAAGGGAGAGTTGTGAACAGTATTACGGATAAGAATTGCTAAAAATTCCTGGTTTTGAAACAAAAATCTTATTGGTCGAACAGTTATGAAACATAACCCTTTAAACATTACCCTTTAATTTTATAATAATCAAAAGATCCTGGTTAAATATTATTAATGATCTGGGCCTTATTCTCAAAATTTGGACTTCAGTTTTAGACAAGTTTTCTAGAATAAAGCTCCATATCAAATGCGCCAAACCAACACGGACAACTTGAAAATCAAATTCAATTAAGTCAAAGCACAAGTCACGCAACTGAGTGAAATACCACAGGGATTAGTCACTCTACTTAAGATTAAAGATTATCCAACTTGTATAAATAAATTAAAGTGATAAAAGGTATTTGACCTATATTCAGTATAAGATTGAGGTCAAGTTATGATAATTTATGACTAGAGTTATCAATGTAACCGGGTTTGATACAGTCAGAAGATATAAATATATTTAGTACTTTACTACTACTTCTACTGACAAATTACTATATAGTCTTAAATAGTCACTAGATTTATTGCCTTTTACTTATCAAAAATTAAAGATAAAATATCTTATCTACTGCTAAACAGTAAAGCTAGGCGCAGATGTGTTTCACTAAAGTATCCAAATTACATTCCAACTGATGAGACAATGTGTGTTTATTGGTTAAGGACTGAAAATGTTTCGTAAAAATTGTTATATTCAACGCACAGCACAGATAAATATAGTGGACCACAGCCATATATGCCCACCACAACATAGGATGGTAAAAACAAAAATATTTTGAAGATATTGGACCACAACAATATATGCCCACTTCAGCATCCTGTTGTATTCTAAATTGTAAGCAAAATGCCATTTTCAAATCTCTTATTGACAAAGTTTGAGAATTTTGATTTTTTGATCATTCTAAGAGAAGTAGTTTTCTTTTAAGAATGCTTGTCTTGACATGAAAGTCATTTTATCATAAAATATGTTTAAACAAGCACTCTTTTTCAAAAGAAGTGGTACACATCTTTAATTTAAAACTCTAATTAGGCTATAAAATAAGCCGACTTATCTTCATGCATAAAACAAACTTATAACCATTTTCCTTTTTTCTTGGTACTAATTTTGACTTAACTACTTTACACTTCTGCAACTCTTATCAGTATTTGGCAAGCAACAATAGGAGTTTCCATGACAATTTAACCTAATCAAAATTCTTTTATTTTGGAGTTTTGTTTTTAGATATAATTAGCTTTGTCTGTATTAAATAATCAGACACTGTTTATTTCATGTCAAACTGTGCACAAAACAGTAAATGAAGGAAACATTGCACAGAAGAATGTATAGACAAGTGAAATGAAAGTTTTACATCCATTTGTGAGATTCTATAGCACAGTGGTTAGCACATCGTTCTTTACAAACATGACGTCATTTGCTTGGAGGAAATGAAGGTTGTTATGTTTGAGAGTTGGGTTCTCGATCAGGGTGTAAAAGTCCGATGACCTTGAATAAGTCATCTTCACTCATAATTCCAGTCCACCCAGCTGTAATGAGTACGGATAATCCGGGAAAGATCAATGCCAAGAGGTTTGGCCAAGGACCAGCTGGGAGATCCGCACAGAACCTAAGTTGTTATCCTTGTAAAATATAGATGTTTCTTTTCTTTCTACACCTGTATGGGCTAATGATGACAGGCAAATTCCATGCAGTGTGCAATGACGAAAATTTTGCCAGGAATTCTGCATTAGCCTTATTTTTTATTTCCAACTGTAGAGGGATCTTTGACATGCAAAGTCTGTAATACAGGCACACGTTTCGCAGGTTTCATCTCCATCCATGCCGAGATTGAACCCCGGACCTTCAGGTTAGCGAGCAATCGACTAACTCACTGAGCCACCGCAGACGAATGTGTAGAATGAGGAAATTATCTGAGGTTTTTAAGTGGACAATTTTTTTTTTCGATAGTAATGTTTACCCAACCCTTTCTGGGGCATACAAACCAAGAGACACTAAATGTACAGAAAGAGTCTTAATTGTTAGGATTCATAGCTTTACCTTGTTGATGTTACTTTGATTTATGATAAGATATTAAGATAAAACTAACCATGTTTGTGCTTCAGGAATGATATCATCAACAACAACATAAATCATAGCACCAGCTGCAAAGGCAAGAGCATATGGCAGGATAGGTTCGGCAATAACGATAGCAGCTGCACCTAGAACACCAGCTATGGGTTCTACTAATCCACTTAATTGACCATACCTAAATAAAAACAGCAAACATTGATTTCAATTTCAATCATCAATTTGGCTATTAGTCAAAAACCATACAAAAGTTAAATTCATAATTATATCATACAGCTAGCTAACAAAGGGAAGTAAATCTAGAAAAATTGGATCAAAAGACTACAATCAACTTCATGAAGTCTCAACTTATAATTTTACAAGCTAATGAAGACTGGCAAAAGTCATGAAGTGTGCAATGAGGGAAATTTTTATAGGACAGAAGGTAATTACCCTAGTCTAATTATCTGTCAAGGGATCTCTGAAATGCAATCCTGTAGAAAATTGGTCTCAGTTAATTGTCTTATCAGAACCTCTGACCAGCATCTCAACCTGTGTCAGAATTGACCCTCGACATTGGAATCATGAAAATCACTGGAAGGTATTGACAAAAAGGGGGTACTAAAACAAATATCCTAGACATACCATAAGGAATGGTACTTACCAGAAACATTTCCATAAAGACATACCAGAACCTCTTAATGGTAAACTAACAGCTAAACCTTCTGGAAAATTTTGAATACCAATTCCTATTGCTAAATTTCTGTAATAGACAGGACATACAACTTATTGCATAATGGCATTTTTTTTTCAATCCACTTATATGCAATAACAAGCATTATAGATGATATAGATATTATACCATGACACCAAAAAACATCAAATATTGATTTTTCCCATAACAAAATTTCACCTATGCCTCTAACTTTTTACAGTTTTCCTGTGACCAAAGCCAAATACAAAAAATAAATAAAATTTTGGCAAGAATGTGGATAATGTGACTTAAAAAATGAAATGAATGGAATTTTACGTCCTACTTTTCTCCACCTATATGGGCTAATTGAGGACGGGCAAACGCCATGCAGTGTGCAATGAGGGAAATTTTGCCAGGACAGCGGCATTAGCCTGCTCTTATTTTCCAACTGTTGAGGGAGCTTTAACGTGCACATCCAATAGCACAAGGTCCCATACGAACGACTAGACGCTTTTTCCATGTCAGCCCCTCTGAACTGCATCACTGACTGGCTTGAAAAATCCGAAGGCATCATCTCGACCCATGCCGGGATTGAACCATGGACCTTCAGGTTAGCGAGCAAACATCTAGCTCACTGAGCTACCGCGGCTCCCATGTGACTTCAAGCTTCCATTAGCCGTTGTCTGTAGATAGTTGATGTGATGATGCATGTACCATGACCACAATCACATGATTCATGTTCTTGAATTACTTCAAACAATTTTTACTAGAACACAAGAGCTAAAGTTACCTTGCACTTTCAAAAGTAGCAGTTTTAGTTTTACCCACTGCACCAAAACCTACTCCGACAGCTAATCCCTCTAGTGAATAAATAAAATAATAATAACACACATATAGTAAATATGACCGGTACAATTCAGTAAGCAGACAATATTCTCAGTTAGCCATGTAAATAAGAAGATGCTCTAATATACAAAAAGTTATAAAAAAACCTCATAAAAACTTTGAATGTTCACACAAAATGTGGATTTTGAACTCATGAAATGCGTTAATATATATGATAAAAATTAAATGAAATGAATGGAGTTTTACGTCCTACTTTTCTGCACCTATATGGGCTAATGAGGACAAGCAAACTCCATGCAGTATGCAATGAGGGAAATTTTGCCAGGAAAGCTGCATTACTCTCCTCTTATTTTTGATTTCCAACTGTTGAGGGATCTTTAACATGCACAGCCAATAGCACACAGGACCTCGGTTTATTGTCCTGTGCGAACGACTAGACACTTTTTCCATGTCAGCCCCTCCGACCTGCATCACTGACATGGGGAAACCGGGTTGAAAAATCCGAAGGTATCATCTCGACTAATATATATGATGTTGATCAAATACCTGGAATGTTATGTATAGTAACAGCTATTATTAATAATAATATACGTTTCCAACTACTTTCTGAATATCCACTACTATTAGATTTATTATAATCTTCTATACTATTATCATCTTGATAATTATTACTAATATTTACACCACCACCAGCTACTGGCTTTCTTTGACGAGCTGCCCTTGTATTTTTATATGGTCCTATAATAACAAAATCAATTTTAACATACAAATAGGTTAACAAAATTATTGGTATGAATACAGACATAAATAAGAGCAATCCATTTTACTTTTCAAAAGTCGCCAAATAAATTAATAAATTAAAACAATGGACTACATTTGTGTTTCACAATAATATGTCTTTCTTTCTAATTTTTTAAAGCAATACTACGTCTTAGAAAGAACAAAAAAATGAAAGTTCTCAAACTTGGCCAATAAGAGTAGGCTATATATTCCCCAAAGGTGCCTACAGTATGCAAAGAGAACCAAATAAACCATAAAACTGAGTAATTTTCAATAAAATTACACATTTCAAACTTATTATTGGAAGACGCTTAATAAAAAGCTTTAATTTTGTATATCTTGTACATAATATATATGGTAGTTTTCTGTATTTAACAGATTATACAGGTAATCTGTTGTATAGTTATGACACCAGACAAGTTGCCTAATTTTAAGAATTTTGTTTTTTTGATCATTCTAAGAGGTACGGTAGTATTTCTTTAAATAATGCATTTAATTCATGTCTATCAAAAAATGAAGAAAAATGAATTTTCTGGTTGTTTGATTAGAATCAATATTTGTAGAATTCAGAATTTCTATCACTTTCAATTTTGTACTATTTCAATAGTTGGACTATGCAAGGTCTGTTTTACCTTCTTTTTCGTTGTTAACTTGTACAGATTGTAGAGTATTAGAGATATCACCATCTTTATCTAATTTACTATTATTATCTAGTGATAGTGCTAGGTTAGTACTGCTTCCACCCTGTAATTGAAATATATTCATTAGTGAGTAAGTGCTAAAAGGAGGCAAAGGACTCATGACTTAGTTTCTGTCTCTAAAATAATGTGTCAATTTTTTATAAATATGATTTACATTCATGTTAATAAACAAACAGGCTCCGTAAAAGTTACTGCAACATATCATGGTAATGAATGGCAACCATAATTGACCGGACTACATCAATTCCATTCGGCTCAACCATCGCCATTGCTCGAGACTATGTTTGAGACTATATAATGACTCGGCCATGATAGGCGGCCATCTTGCCCGGTACTTGGACAGGAAAAGACTACTCTTGTTTCAAGAGCTGTTTTTTCCGCGAAAGATGATAATACATTCAGAAGAATAAATGTGTTTGGTTGAACTATAATTTATTCAACATGGCAACTACCTACAGTATACGAGGTTATCTAGCATGTCTAGTTCCGAATTTGATACAAGTGCATCAATTCTGGTAGTTAAAACATCTGAGACTGGTCATTAGAGACTACAAGTATTTGTAATCAAAACAAACAGTTTTTAAGATATACCAAATGGCCACGATGTAGCATTAACTGCACGAGAATATGTCAGAATATTCCTCGAAAAATTTTATAGCTATGAACTATATTTATGTCGCAACGTTATAAGCGAGTAGTAAAGTTTCAAAGTAAAGAGTCTCGCCCATGAAGACACACCGAAAAACACCATTCATTACCGGGACAGATTATGGTTTACAAAAACTGCCGAGGATTGCCAATTGGTTAATGAAGTGAGTAATTTTTTCACCATTACATAGAAGCTTGAACTCCATCTTTAAACTTTAATATAGCTATTTCAGGCTATTCAAAGTTAAAGAAGCTTCCAATTTTGACTTCTTTTCAGTGACTTCACTTTTGCTCATGTATGATTTCAAGCATTTTATGACATCACTATGGTAAAAGCTCAGCAATAATCATGGACCTTTTTCAAAATACCAATGCTGCAAAGCACATGGTTAAATTACAGGAACCAAATAAATCTGATTATCATTATTGGAATGATCCAAATTGATACTATCTGTGTTCCGGAAACACATAGAAAGTCATGAAAATCTCTTTACAATACAATTAAATTCAACATAAACCTACCAAATAAGGCATCAACACATCAGCTCCATAAACAAACACTGCACCTAAAGCAAATCCTATAGCTACTGGTATAAATGCCCATTGTCCATCTTCACCATATAATTTAGATTGTTCTGCTGTCTCTATTGCTGGGGCTAATAATGACCAATATGAAGCTGCTGTCATTACCTAAAATTAAAGTCAAAATTGAATTTACATTTCAAAACAGCATCAACAATATACAAAATACATTTTGGGGCCATTTTGACTTTATCAAAGAGCCATTTTGACCTTTTTCCCCCAAAGGCCATTCTGATTCAGATTCCATTTAGACAAAATTTAGGGCCATTTTGGTTAGGGGCCAAGTTGACTACAATCCTTAAGCCTGCTGGCGTTGGACGTTGGATTATTTCGATGTTAATTAGAATCTAAGCTTATTGCTTTAAAAGAAATATCAAAATGGGCACATCATCATAAAAAAAAAAAATATTTTGTTTAATTCTTTTAGGATTGAGTTAGGTACCGGTATTGAGCCAAATGTCAATTTACAAAACTTAACTCACACAAGCTTAATTACCCTAAAAGTTGTATAAACCAATAAAAGTAAAGTATAAGCAATCTTTTGCAACTTCATAATCTATATCCCAAGGCAAGATAAAAAGGTCAGATAAAGTTCATTATTGTTAAAACAAGCATAAATAGATTATCAATGTATCATACCATACTTTAAAACATAACTACAGCAAAATGCACACAGACGCCTTGTTATTTGCTTTTTTGATATATAGACAAGAATCAAATTTAGGAATCCTTACCCCTGCAGCAAATCCAAGACTACCATCTAATATCTTTCTCTGAAGAAGAAAAAACCCTGTCGTAAATTGGCAATCAAATTGTATGATCTGTTAGTATTTTGTATAGATCTGTTGCCTCTTAATTCTATCTTAGCCCTTTAGAAACTCTGTTTGATTTAAATAAAAGATATCAGCCTTAAGCCAAAGGATCCATGACTGGACTAGACAGACTAGACCTCTCTAGCCAAGGCATGAAATAAGCGTCCGGACACGGACATTGTCCGGTACAATTTCGGCTCATGTCCGGTACAATGTCATTTGAGTCGGACATTTTGTCCGATACAAAATTAACGAAAGTTAAATATTTTCTCTTTGGATGATCGTCAATTTTAGTCAATCAGATCGTTTTTAACAGACTGTAGAAGTTTTATGTCCTTCAAACATGTGTATTTTCATCCATCGCATTGACTTCAAATCGTAAAAAGAACGGCATAGGAATGTCAGATAAAACGGCAACGAGTCAAAACGGTAACGAATTTTAAGTCAAAACGGTAATAAATTTTAATAGTCAAAACGGTAATAAAGTTTAATAGTTAAAACAGTAACAGATCTACTAAAGCGGGAACAATGCATTTGCCAAAACAATAAGTAAAGGTTAATAGATCAATGAAATTTCATATCTATATGTCATTGTAATTTAATTTTCCCATTTTAACATTGACTCAAGGTCGCACGCGTAAGAATCGAGATTGAAAAAAGGTCGAATAAGACTACAGGGAGCGTCTGGATAATCAAGTAAAATAACAATGGGGCGGTGTAGACCCAAATTAGTACAAATTTTTTCACGAATTTTGAAGTAGTTTTATTTCTATAATTACCATATAATATCAGAATAAGACACGGTAATCATTTGTATAATATATTATGGCGAAATTCAATAACGTTTTTACTTATATTTCAAATATAAGGTAAGGATTTTATACATTGATGTACTCTGACTTCCGACCCGGATTTTTTTTTTAGAAGCATCGTGTTAAAGTGGCACCGCCGGATGTTTTGATGAACTCCGCTAGAAAGTCAAAACCGAAAGTAGAAAAAATGAAAGGGCGAAATTCATTGGCTTCTATAAATAAGTTTCTCTTATTGTCCAATCAGATAATAGAAGACGTTCTGTTCTTCAATTTTCATCGGTACCGAGTTCCTTTTTTACGGCTTGACCATTCTTTGAGAAGTAGCCCATCGGGAATATAAATAATGTCTTTTCCAGTGACATAAATTAATATTTGCTAGTTGGTAGCCTATGCTATATTTGCAGGTGAGAGAACGGCGAATTTCTGTCATATAACGCCGGTTTTGGCATACACTTTAATAAAGAAAATATGTCCGGTACAAATTATCCAATGTCCGAAACAAATTGATTTGTGCCGGACAAACTGTCCGGCCCGATTTGTAGAGTTATTTCTAGACCGGAATACCTGTCTCTCTCAATGCAGTATTATTTAGAGTCAACTTGTCGGTCTAAGTTATTTCATGCCTTGCTCTAGGCGTAATACCATCATTTGGTAACAGCTGCTTCACTGGCCACTCAAGTTAATCTTTGTGATCAAAGAGCCAACACTAATGGTCTAATGTTGCAAGAATAAGGGTCTAGCCTAAAGTGTTAAGGTACAGCTATGCATTGAAATTAATTGCTTTGACTAGAACCCTTTATCTTACTTATGATTTATCTGTATAATATCATCAACTATTGGACCAAGACTTTTGAACATTCTTTAAAAATTCAGAAAAGAAAGAAGAATAAATGTAAAAAAGTAAAGAGTTGCACTTGTTCTGTTGAAGTTAAAGTCATATTTACCTGGCCACCCCGGAACACAAATACCAGACCAGAACCCAATGCTGTTAATCCCCATGTAAATAAAGTTCCCAACAAAGCTTGCCACACGGGATTTATTCCCTCAATCATATTTATTTCTATTTCATCAAAAAAGCAAAGTGCAAGTTGTCCATAGCCGACCTTTTTTGGTTTTCATGTTGAAAACTTTTAAAGGGGTGCAACTCTCATTACACATTTTATGACCGGATGTTTACAACAACATAGCAACGAGTCCAACATGGCCGACATTGAAGAAAATAAACCGAATATGAACGACATTTCAACTGTTAATGCTCCTGGCACTGATTCTAAAGGTGAATTTGAAATTCATAGAATGGATACGGATATTCTGGTAGTAGATCAAGAAACTCCACCCCTGGAAGTGCTGCAAAATGTTGTTTCTAATGTTATTGTTCCTGAAGAAGACGAGGAAGAAGAATTTGATGAAAATGTCGAGTTGTCTCCAGGTGGGGTTTTAGATGAAGAAACGATTGGCCGTGGTTTGTCTAATTTAGGTCGGTCAGCAGATGGAATGCACCAGGTTTATCTTCACTTGACAGTACCAGGCTTCAATTTGATTGACATCAGCATCCTGCAAGAATATGTCCATTTGCAAAAAGTGGAGCTTCCCCATAATGAATTGACTGATCTGTCAGTTTTGAGTAACTTACCACATCTGCTCATCCTTGATGCATCTCACAATAAATTGACAACCATCCTGGATTTTACACCACCAAAGAATCTTCAGATTGTCGATTTGTCCTACAACGAAATTGAAGTCATGACAGATTTATCAGCTCACCATTCTTTAAAGAAACTCAACTTGAGCTACAACAAAATCTCAGAAATTGATGGTCTTTCTGGTTGTAAACGCTTGGAAGATTTAAATTTGGCACACAATAAAATTAAATGCATGAAGAACTTAGATGGATTACCAATTCAAGTTCTAAATTTAGGACACAATGAATTGAACATGATCGAGAATCTAGAGAGTCTACATCGTTTAAAAAGTCTAGATTTATCTGGGAACAAAGTAAGAAGTTTAGCTGGCGTAGAAGGACATGATTTGCTAGAATGTCTAGATTTAGAAGATAATGAAGTCATAGATATAGCCGAAATCAAATACCTTAAAGATTTGAGAATGTTTAGAAGTATCAATCTACATAGAAATCCCATTCAAGAGTTACCAGAGTACAGATTGTGTATTTTGTTTCGTTTACAATCTTTAACAGAATTAGACAAGCATAAAGCTGATGCTGAAGAGAAAGTAGCAGCAAGAAATATGTTTGATCCACCAGCTGAAGTTGTTGCTGCTAGAGATCACATCATGCATGTTGTTTATTCTTTCCTTCAACCAGCACAGATTCATGACAGGTGTGTAAAACTCTTAATTTCTCTAAAATGAAACGGCATTGGTACCGTAGCCTACTCTAGTTTTCAATTTCCAAATGTCAAGGGTTTTTTAAATGGCAGCTTTATGTTTCAATCAAAGCAATGTAATTTTTTTTTTTCCCAACTAAATTGGTCTTTAGAATTCTATGGATTTTGTGGGTTAATATTTTGGATATCAGTAGCTATGTGTAGTCAAACAGAGATATTTCGGCTCATCCGGGTACAGTCAAAACATATACACAACCAGTCCATTATATTTTCAAGGGTGTTGCTGTAGCTTGCCAAACAAACAACCCCCTAAATAAGATACTTTAATACCCTTGAAAATATAATGGACTGGTTTTGTATATGTGTTTTGACTGTACTTTGATGAGCCGAAATATCGCTGTTTGACTAATACTTAAACAATATAAGCTAAGTGTTACGGCTTTAATCGCATTAAAATTAAAATATTTACCACCAGTTGCCCCTTGTATTTTCACTATAAAAGTAATATTCATGTATGAATTTTTTGTTCTTTTCAGTACTCTACCGTCTTCAGAAACACCATATCCAATGTTAGTTTTAGTGGGTCCACAAGGCTCTGGAAAGAAAGACTTGGGATTGAAGTTGGTGGAAGAATTTTCACAATTTTTTGGTTTTGGTGTGTCTCATACAACAAGAAGTCCATACACTGGAGAAGAGAATGAATTCGATTACCATTTTGTTTCATTAGATAAATTTGAAAACGACATCAAAATGGGTAAATTTATTCAGACTTCTCAACATCATGGTTCATGGTACGGTTTACAGATGGATTCCATACAAAGTGTTGCCAAAAATGGTCAGGCTTGTGTGGTTCACATGGAATTGGAAGGGGTTTTGACTTTGAAAAATACCCATTTTGAACCACGATATGTTTTAATTATGCCAATGGACAAAGAAAGTCATGAGAGACGTTTACGTGATCGTGGTATATACACTGATGAAGAAATCTTAGAAATTGTAAAAACAGCCGAAACATACAGTAGTTATAATCAAGATCATCCTGGATTCTTCGATATGATGGTCAACTCTGATGATATACAAGAAGCTTATATTCATCTGCGATTAATGGTAATGGATTACTTAGGTATTGGTCCACAATCACCAACAACAGAGAATCCAATGGAATCACCATTAAAGGTTGAGGCTGTTGATCATTTTCCATCTCCAAATACCACCACCAACATCATGACCAGAACATGGTCTAGACCCAGTATGAGTGAGAGCATGTCCATAAGAGCACCCTCTGGAATTGTGGAAGAAGAATCCTTTAAGTTAAGATTAAGTGCTGCTAAAGGTGTGGTAGCGGGCTATGTGCCACCATTATATGAAAAAATACTTGAAAGTTGTCCAAGAACAGCACCGCAGTCGGTAGGGAATCAAATTGGTCTTGGTGAGAGTCAAAGAGCTCTGTCAGCTCCTGCCAAAAATACAGGTCGTAAGGGTCCAATTAGAATGGATTCCCCAGACTCTAGTGCCAGTAATGTCTCAACTTCAGATTTATCAGATCTTGATTCTGCTGCAGAATTACAAAAAGGCAAACATTATCCATCTCCACAATCTAAAACTATAGTCAACCCTCTAGAATTTCCTGATGACCTAACAAAATCCAATAACTCTTCAGTACTACATGCACCACGACCACCCTCAACCACCAGACCAGATTCTCAGAATTCTAAACGTTATCGTCCTGGTTCTGAGAAGCATATGGTTTTACCACCCATACAACCAGTACATTAACAGCATTTTTTTTTCTTATCAGTATGTATATTGCCAACACAATGTAACCTTTTTATAACTTGCAGGCTTAAGTGATCTTGATTGAATTTTTATATCTTTGATTAGCAAAAGGATACAGGTTTAAATGTTAGCTCATTCCCAATATTCTAAAATTGAAAGAATAAGTTTTAACAATTTACAGAAACAAATGGCAGTTATATCCCTTTTGTCTCTTTGTTGTTTATATCTGTGATTGAATTGTACATATTGTTTACATGTGATATTTTCTATTAATGTATTAGATTATAATGTCAATATTTAAATGTTTTATTTTTTTTCATATATTTAATGACAATGATGTTTCATGCATGTATCTGAGTGATAAGCAGGTTTTGTACATGCATCTCTGAGCGACAATGTTTCATACATAATATCTGAGTGACGTTTCATGCATGCATTTGAGTGAAAGCAGATTTTTATATGCATAGCTGAGTGACAATGTTTCATGCACACATTTGAGTGATAATCAGGTTTTGTATTATGTGACGATGTTTCATGCATGCATTTGAGTGATAATCAGGTTTTGTATTATGTGACGATGTTTCATGCATGCATTTGAGTGATAATCAGGTTTCATACATGCAATGGAGTGATAATCATGTTTCGTACATGTACATGCATATCTGAGTGACGATGTTTCATACATGCAATAGAGTGATAATCAGGTTTCGAATAATATACCACTCTGGGCAAGAGATGTGATCTGATAAAAAAAATACAAAACAAACTTGTGCAATTTATATCAATTTATGTGATGAAAAAAAAATCAATAAGGTGATACAAATTCTAATTTTTTGCAAGGAGGTGCAAAATCTCAAAAAAATTTAAAAATTATTTTAAGTACAACATAACAATGGTTGCATGATTCAGTCCTTATTCAGAAGAGATCATCAAATAAAGCATGATTTTAGTTCTTATTCTAAACTTGTAAGGATTTAACAAATATAACATAACAAAAATAATGTTAGAATTACAAAGATATAAAAATTTAACAAAATAATAATGTACAACACAATGATGTTGGCATGATTCAGTATTTATTCTAAAAGAATGATCAAATAATAAAGCATGATTTTAGTTCTTATTCTAAATTTGTAGGGATTTAACACTTATAACATAACAAAAATAATGTTAGCATGATTCAGTTCTTAGAAACTTACAAAGATATAAAAATTTAACAAAATAATAATGTACAACACAATGATGCTTGCATGATTCAGTATTTATTCAAAAGAGATGATCAAATAATAATGTCTTATGATGTTAGCATGATTTTAGTTCTTATTCTAAATTTGTAGGGATTGAACACTTATAACATAACAAAAATAATGTTAGAATGATTCAGTTCTTAGAAACTTACAAAGATATAAAAATATAACAAAATAATAATGTACAACACAATGATGTTAGCATGATTCAGTATTTATTCAAAAGAGATGATCAAATAATAAAGCATGATTTTAGTTCTTATTCTAAATTTGTAGGGATTTAACACTTATAACATAACAAAAATAATGTTAGCATGATTCAGTTCTTAGAATCTCACAAAGATATAAAAATTTAACAAAACAATAATGTACAACACAATGATGTTTGCATGATTCAGTATTTATTCAAAAGTGATATCACATAATAATGTCAGATGATGTTAATAACATGATTTTAGTTTTTATTCTAAGCTTGTAAGGATTAAACACTTATAACATAACAAAAATAATGTTCTAAAAAATAATTTTCAGTTCTTAGAATCTTACATAGAGATGATTAAATATAACACCACAATAATGATTTTTGCATGATCTAGTCCTTATTCTAAACTTACATGTACATAAAGATGATCAAAGACAACAACAATGATGTTTGCATGATTCAGTTCTTATTCTAAACTAACATTAAGATAATTAAATAAAACATGACATTAATGATGTTGGCATGATTTTTATCCCTTTCTAAACTTACATAGATTTATAATTAAATAAAATGACAAAGAGATTTCTGCATGATTAAATTCTTATTCTAACAAAAATAATGAAATATACGCCAACAATGATGATGTTAAACAAAAACAATGATGGTAATAACATTTTTTTAAGTTTTCAAATTTTTAGCACTTTTAAATGAAATTTATACCCAAGCCTCCCAACCTTCCCATACACGACCTAGTATATTGGGATCAGTGGCTTGATCTATTAAGGCTATAACTTGTTGTTCAACTGTTAGTCCTGTAGAGGGTAAGGTAGCACGAATATTGTCTTTTACATCTCCTAAAACACACTTCTCAAATTGTTTAATAGCTGGACTTCTAGAGTGACCTAAATATAACTCATCCCTGAAAAAAAAATATTACGGGTAAAAATAATCATTATTAACAATAGCTGTATGCAAAGCAAGGAAATATATAATGAATAACAACTTCAGTACCTAGCCCCTACTTGTTTACACCCAATCTGAAGCTGGATTTAGTTCTGTGTTACTCATTGAATCCGTGAATCTGCCTCCTCGGGAGGATTAAATATGGTATAATTCAGAAGAAAAGACAAATACGTAATTGTTAACAAAACTGGCTTCAGATTTCCTGTAAATTTACACTCATTTACAACACGAATCTGATGTACCAAACCAGTTTCAGATTTCTTGTAATCTAGTAGGGTGTAATCCTAATCCTTCTACACAAATTTCGTTCCAATATTATTCAAATCCATGGCCAATATTTGATTGTAGGATACTGGTGAATATTAAAACCTGTCTTGTAAATTTGCAACAGACAAAATCACTTTTTTTTCTGACGGGACTGCTTAAAAGAAATTCTTGGCTACTCAATCTTCTAATCAATCACTAACTACTATTACAAACTAGGAAATATATATTACTTTGTTATATGACTCGGATTGTCTCCTTTAAATTTTCTCAGTGCATATTGTATTTTTTGTTTGGGATACCATGTTGATTCTTCATCATCATCACCATCATCTCTTGCTGTAAATATAAAATCATTATACTCATTACTCTCCAAACATTTAAAAACCAATTATTTTGAGAATTAGAATATCATCAGCTTTGGACATTTTAAGCCCTGGATAGAGTTGGTGAGTCAATCGCCAGCAAACTTCGCCTAGTTTGTTTAGTGCTGAAGTCAAATCGCAGTTATAGTTTCATACACTGTGGCCACTGCATTGGCCAAATAAATTCAATGGCTTTTGAGATCTCTGAGCTGATGTTTTGAGAAAATTTCTTACCATCAGCTGTCATTAACATTTCAGTCCTTTGTTTTTCAGCAAAATTCTAAAAGATAAAAAGATTCCACATTTAGTTCTTTTGAAAAACCTTACTCTGGTGTGTAGTAAATTACTACACACCAGAGTAACATGGAAAAAGTGTTGTAATACATGTACATGAATTTGCTTTTGGAAATTTTATGTCAGATAGTATGACAAAAATACAGTAGGCCTACTTACCAACCAATCTACAGAAGGTTCCTTAACGAAGACATCCATAGTATTGACCAATAGATCATAATCTTGTCGTAAAGCTCTAGTAGTATGTATCATAGTATTATCTAGTAATCCTTTAATCTCTAATGGTAGAGTTAGATTGATAATCTGACGTGTTAGTCTAAACGGCATCAACTCTGGTACTGGTAAAAACTACAACAACAAAATATTTTGATTATTAACTTCAATGATTTTATACATGTTTTATTTTTGACATGAAAAAAGCTAACTGTACTTTTGGATGTTGGCTTATTTTGAAAAAAATAAAAATATTTCAGTTTATTACCTGTGTAGCTGATCCAAAATTATGACCAAAATCAATGCCCACCATTCCTCCAGTCTTTAAATTGATCATAAAATTAGATAAATGTCTATCACCTATACCTAGGAAATATTGACAGATAGATATAGTAGCATGTGTTACTACTAGTTCACATCGTAATACATGAAATGCTTCTGGTGATGTACTCATTTGATGAAATGCTCTCCTGAAATTTAAAGTATATATCACGATATATAATCCTTGTAAGATATTTAGAAGTATCACAGCACATTAAGAAATAACAGTTTTTATGGATATAGACTTCTATTTATTATTGAACACAACGTTTCATTACACATACAGGTAACGTTATCAAGTGAGGCCATACCAAATGAAACAATTGGTCTACGGATTTTCAGCTGAAAAAAATGGAGCGAGCGAGCGAAATTTTTTTTTTTTTTTTTTTGAATTATTTTTTTGTTCTGCGGATTCTGGTGTGTCAAAATGCAAGCGAATTTTTTTTTTTTTTTTTTTTTTTAAATCATCTTTGTTCTGTTGATTCTGGTGTTTGAAATCCAAGAGACATTTCCTAACAAAAGACAAACAAAATCAATTTCATTTTTAAGTAAACTCTTTACTAGAAGAGGCAATAATTAATTTGACACCTGGCCAGGTAATAACCTCTACCGACCCAGGGTTCGAATTAATTTTTTTATTTGCATAGCACTTTTTTGCTCTATGGGACGAAGTTTACAATTTTGTGGAGCAATGTTTCTCTGGCAGTTACAAATGTAGAGCAATTTATTTTTAAATGCTCTAAAGGGTGTGTTTTGCCTTCAATTTAGTGTTTTCTATCTTATTATAATACTCACTCCGTTCACTCCGGGGGAAAAACAAGTTGGCAAAACGGAGACACCAAAATTTTGAGTGCTAAAATATTGTTTATCCCAAGACACCGACTGACACTACCTTACTTTTTCATAATTTTTCATAATCCATTTTTGAATTAATCACAAAGTATGATATTCGTATGCTAATTATCCTCCCGTGACATTTAATCTAAATTGACAAGGTCGCACGCGTATGAATCTCCAGAAGACAAAACTAATGGATAATATTATAGACCGATACATTTTTTTGAGTCAGTTTGAGTAACAGTTTTTACGGAAATGGATATTTATAAGCCTACAATTATTATGTTACGACCCCGCTCTAATATATGTCTTATTTCATGGTCTTATTAAATTTTCATTCCAATATGAATGAAGTACGAAGCTAACTATGTCGTCTGCTCGGCCTATTTACTTCGACTTCAGTATTGTTCTATCTGAGTCTGCACGATCTATTTATAGTAACAATCCTTGTATTCTGTGCATCGGGAAAATAAATCCAAAGTGTGACAAATTAACGGGATTTTTATAGTCATCCGATCTTACAATTTTAATTAAGTATTATTTATTTATTAGAAAATCTTGTGTATCTAAAAATAAACTGCTCTACTGACGAGAATTACATCGCATTTTGCCGAAAATTGATATATTTATTTTATGACAATCGTTATCATGTGTGTGTCGAGGGCGGATTGTCTAAGCTAACAATGAAAAAGTCATTTACCGTCCAATTGATCGGGACTAAGTTTCTGGTGGGCGAGTTGTCTAGTTGATACACGCGAGCGGAGGAACATGTTTCTTTTTAGGAGATGATTAAAAAAAAAAAAAACGAAAAAAAAAAACCAAAAACCGAAGATAATTTTTTAGAAGTCCAGTACGGCATATATTTATCAAAACTTAGTAAATTGTACCAGTAACTACTTGTCTTTGGACCACTTTTTGTTGCCCCGAGACGAAAAAATATGATCGTATAAAAACTTTTGGTCGACGGATTTCGGGACAGAAAATTACGTGCGGTGAATTTTTTTTTTTTTTTTTTTTTTAAATTTTGTTTTTGAATATTTACGAGCGGCGAATCCGTCGACCAATCAATCCATTTGGTATGGCCTGATTATTAACCAGTTCAATGAGGACTGTTATGCATATATAAATCAGTACTAGAAAGATATCAAGGATACTTTTTACCTGCAGCTGATCCCTTAATATGGCCAAACTTTATGGCATTGATCTTACCCAGATTATGTGTACCCAATAGGTCAAAGGATTTTCACACATCAAGAGCAATTAGAACCCGGAATCATAATCATGCAAATGACAAAATCTAATAGCTTTAACCAGTTAATGAAACTGGTCGAAAAATGTAATAGTTTTATATTTTGTTGAAGAAATACTGAGCTGTTTGCCACAGAAAAAGAGAATTGTGTACTTGAATACATTAATATAAAGAACAAACCTGAAGAGATCCCATGGTACTTGATTTTCTTTCCTTCTAAATTCTTTAATAGTATCAGCTCTAGAATAATTCTGATATACTTTCTGATACATAGTCTTTATACAGCGCTTCTTATCATCCATATATTTATACGTCCACTTTTCATGTTGTTTCTTTGGTCCTTGACTAAAAAATAATCATAAATAATAAAGGAACAATCAGAATTGTTTTTTTGGGGGGTGGGGGAGTGGGGGAATGAGGTTGTTTAATGCCTTGTATATATGTAAGTAATCAACGCGTTTGCCCGTCCTCAATATAGGCGCAGAAAAGCAGGACGTAAAAATCCATTAATTTCATTTTCACAACAATTTGTAACATGAATTATATATTACTACAACACTCACTCTCCCTGTATATATTTCTTTTCTTGTTCAGTTAATGCTCCATTTACAAATTCTTTTAATGGTGTAGTATTATTCATCCATTCTATTAAACCAACTCTACAAAAACAACATTCATTTATCTTACTATCTCATTGGCGTCAGGCAGGGTATGATTACTCTTCTAGACACCTAATTTCATTATGAAATATTTACTCATTTATTGATATACTTACTCAAATGACAAGTTCATTAGCTGCTACCAATGAATTTCTAATGTATTTACATGGATTTCGAGATTTAATTTACAATTTTTGATCGAACGGGCTTGTGTTTTATTAATTATAAATTCAAGTTAAAAAAATTCACAAGATGGCTACGGACAAATCCTTCATGAATCCATTGGTCTGGTTTCCCTTGAAAAACATATTTTTCAATCAAAATCTATCATATTAATTGATAACAAATATCTGTTAGAACTTTATTTTTTTTTACAAAATGTGGACTAATGCAGTGATAAGATCAAGGTAATGCTTGAATGGAGATTTCGGAATAGTTTCTGTCTGTTTCAATTACAGCTTCAATCAAACAGTCCTGAACAGAATATGTCCCATTCAACGTTTACCCTTCTACTTCCTTCTCCGCCATTCTGAATTATGTCTACAAATAGGTGGAAAGCGTTCTGAACTCTGTTCTAACTTGTTTCCAAGTTCTGGTTGATTCCATGAACCCAAACGATCAGAATTCACCAATCAAGTACACCACAACAGTGGTAAGACGAACACTCCAACATTCTATGTAATAAAAAACCGTACAAGCAAAATCGCATCCAAAAACATGGCAAAATCGAGAGCAACAGCTATATATGTAGTTATTATTACTGACCTTGGAGTCATTGGTATTACTTGATAAGTTTTTAAATGTAATTTTCTATGTCTACACACAGGGTCTTTATCAAAAACTTTATTCATGATGACAAATAACTGTTCAATTCTAGCATCTTGTCTTAAATCTTCTCCACCTTTCACTAGATAATGATAATCTTTCTCATCATTACCACGTATTGTTATTCTTTTAGGTCTCCGTAGCGACGACATTACCAATACCTAGAAAGTAATAAATAAACTTAAACAAATTTAACTCCTAAATTGTTATTTTGATTATACATCTAACACATACAAATATTATGATCATACATGTAACACATTGTAAATAGTGTGATCATTGATGTAACCATAGAACTATAGGCAGGGAATGCCAAGAAGGACAAATAAATATTGAACTTCGGTTTAAATTTATGGTTGACCGAATTTCTACTTGGGGGCCTTTTTTTAACGTCTGGTGCAGCGTAAAAATAGTTATGGTAAACAATAACAAAAGAAGTTAATTTGAAAATTATCACAGAAAATCTAATTTAACAATATTTTTACAACTGTAATTTTATGATTTGATATGTAATGGTAAGTATATATATTTCTAAATGTTATAGGCCTATGTTACTGTAGAAATAATGTAATTGTTAAATTTAAGCATGAAAACCTGTTATGCCATGGCTTAAATTTAGACCTCCATGCAGTGAGTTTTACCGGGCTGAAGGTAGCAAACAATAAGCCAGCAAACAATACGCAATATGGTCGAAAAATGTTTAAGAAATTGTTTCAAATTTTAAACATGTCAAATCTCAAACTAGTCCATCTTCACTAGTTAGCCTTTCTCTCACATTCGTACTGTGTAAACATCAATAAATTTAACGCCGAGTTTAGGTGCAGTCGGTAGCTAGTTGAATTGATGTCTGTTAGGCAATTAGGTGCCATTTTGCAGAAACCGGAAGTTATGAGATAACCCTCAAATTCAGCGCATGCGTGCCAAGCATAAACTATTTATTTGTCCTTCTTGGCATTCCCTACCTCTATTTCTATGATGTAACACAAAAGAAATATTGCCACATATAATGTAGCACATAAGAAATACTGTGATTGTACATGTTACACAAAAGAAATATTGTGATCTTACAAATAATGCATTACAAATATTGTGATGTACATGTAACACATTACAATTGTGTGATCATACATGTAACAACTTATAAATAGTATGATCATACATGTAACACATTGTAAATAGTGTGATCATTGATGTAACACAAAAGAAATATTGCCACATATAATGTAGCACATAAGAAATACTGTGATTGTACATGTTACACAAAAGAAATATTGTGATCTTACAAATAATGCATTACAAATATTGTGATGTACATGTAACACATTACAATTGTGTGATCATACATGTAACAACTTATAAATAGTATGATCATACATGTAACACATTGTAAATAGTGTGATCATAGATGTAACATATTATAAATAGTGTGATTGTACATGTAACACATAAATAAATGTAGTTAGATAGAAAATGTAACACATTACAAATAGTAACACATTGGAAATATTGTGATCATAATTTGTAACACATAAGAAATTTTGTGATTATACATGAAACACATTATAATATTATGTTTGTTATCATACATTTAACACACAATGTGATTATAATCAATATGTAACACAAAAAAATATCATGAACATAATAATACAACATTAATTACCCTTTCATCAAAACCAGCAACTTTAACATGATATTCTGGTAATGGTTTACTTAATCCATCATATTGTCCTGTAAAAACGTATAAACTGGAACTTAAAAATCTTACTAAAAAAGATAATATCCTTTACTATGGCCTCATAGAAATGTGGTAGCCATTGAATATAATAATCCTTTTGACTGCTTACTTAATACAAGTTTGACTGTTGATAAATTGATACTTTAAGAGAACTATATTTCTAAAAATGTGCCAAATATATATGTTATTTCAAGACATCCAAAAATCAGTTAATGAAAATTATAGCCATATTACGTTTCATTTATGTTTTTAAATTCAGTTTTTTTAAACACTACATTAGGGTCTAACCACGTCATTAAAGACGAACTTGAACTAACCCTAATGACCCCTGTTTTAACCAATCAGATCTTTGCCTTCTCCAGCGCTGGGATTTTTTGACGCGAACAAAAGGTACATTCTAAGGTTCCCAAGTGCTGAAGACTAATTTAACATGTCATTTTATTTCGGTTAGGTCAGAGTTCAAGCTGATAGTTTGTCTTTAACATGGTTAGACCTTAATGTAGTGTTTAAAAAAAAAAAATTAAAAAAAAAATACGAAACAAAGTTTGGGTCCAAAAATAATTCTAGAATGAATAACAGCAGACGCCTTCTCTGAGAAACACCTACCTGGAATTTCTAACACTCTGCTATCTCTGTTAGGATTGAAATCAGCTAACCATTGACAATATTCTTGTAATGATAATGGTGGCACCAGCTTGCCGCGACCTTTCTTATGTTTCTCAAATTCACCGTTTAATTTTCCATGATGGCCTATAAATTCCTGAAATGAAATTCATGCAAAATCACTGATTGCATTGTTGGTATTTATAAGCAAAAAATTTTTGGTTCCGCTTCCCAATCCATGAAGGAAATTCAGTAAAATGTAATTTTGTCTGTCATGACTGTAAGAGCTCAAGCCAAATTGTTTTCAATGTGATGCACAACACATTACACAGCTTTGATTTACAGAATTAAAAAGCCGTGTTTGTCACCAAACAAAGTCTGTGTAAGGCTTAAACAATGAATATCCCAGTGAGGTTCTATAGCACAGGGGTTAGTGCATCGTTCTTTACAAACATGACGTCATTTGCTTGGATACCAGCAAATGGTGGTCGTCATTTTAGAGAGTTCTGTTCTCGATCAGGGTGTGAAAGTCTGATGACCTTGAATAAGTCATCTTCACACATAATTCCAGTCAACCCAGCTGTAAATGGGTACAGATAATCCGGTAAAGATCAATGCCGAAAAAAACCAATTGTATTATTACCTTAATAGACATGCTAGCCAACTTTTCTCCATTTTTACCAAAAGCACTATCAAAATCCTTCTTAAATGTCTGCAATAAAATCAAAGTCAAGTCTTAGCAACAACATTGAATGACATGGATTTTTATGGTTTCCAAACTTCTCAAAAAAGAGTCATCTCTCAGTCTTACATGGGTATCTTACGTTCCATCAGAATCCTTTGCCAATTGATATCAAACGTGCAAAGTTTGAAGCTAAGCCAAAATATTAGGAAGCATACTTACATCAGCAAATTTTTTCCTGTATTCGCCCATACCAACATTTGTAGTTTGGGTCATGTATGAGAGTTGTGTAGAAGTAGTGTCTTGTGTTTCTTTATATTCTATCAACATGTTATAAATCTCTTTATATTTCTCCATAATCTTTGGTTTATTACGTTTTTTACTCTGTAACATCTTCCTTATATCATCAGTCCAATCCTAAAAAAAATTTATATAACATAATCTTTTTTCTATTACAATTCAACTTTTTATCAGTTTAAACATGTCATTATTTAAATATATTGTAATCATACATTACAATATATTTACAATAATTTAAATTTTATATTACTGATAATAACATCTTATATATATTACATATCATCATCTTATATATATTACATATCATCATCTTTTATATATTACATATCATCATCTTTTATATATTACATATCATCATCTTATATATATTACATATCATCATCTTTTATATATTACATATCATCATCTTTTATATATTACATATCATCATCTTTTATATATTACATATCATCATCTTTTATATATTACATATCATCATCTTTTATATATTACATATCATCATCTTTTATATATTACATATCATCATCTTTTATATATTACATATCATCATCTTTTATATATTACATATCATCATCTTATATATATTACATATCATCATCTTTTATATATTACATATCATCATCAGTGAAAACATAGTATTAATATTTATAAAATACTTTGATGAGAAGAAATATAGACAATCTTACCTTAAATAACATTTCAGGTTGACCAAATTGATCTAAAGCACTTATAAATTTATTAACCAATGGTACTTTATCTTCAGTTAGTAATGAAGCCAACCTAAAATGAAAATGGAAATGAACAGAAAAAAAAACCAAAAAATTCAAAGCATGATCCCCAATTCTGAAATTGGGTAACACGAAATTCAGTTTTCACAAGAAACTGTGCACAGCTAGTACTGCAATTAGAGCATGTACTAATTTGGATGCCATATTTTTTTCTAATTTGAGAAATTATCAGACCTCAGTTTTTTTTATGACCATTGCACAAGAACAAAGGGTCCTGCCTTCTATGATAACAAAACGCTTACTTTTTAACAGCTTCCTTATTTTTCTTGCCTTGAGTTGAATCATCAAATTCAAATCCTTCACAACTAATACGGAATGGGTATACAATGGCCTGAAATCAAATGATACGTAAGGGGATCCCAATTAATTTTCCATTAAGAAAATATCTTAAACTGAACCTCATATTCAGCACAAGTAGTGTTGAGCAATGTAATATTTCACTGGAATTGCAAATAACTAAATTTGAATGGTGCAAATTGCCCATATCAGTGTCCCTGATACACATAGAAAGTTTAGAAAAACTCCTTACATCACCATGATCACAATCATCTCGATCCATGCCTTATTGTAACTGTTTGGAGAAATTAAATCATACCTGTGGATATTCTGTAGCTATTTGTAGTAAGATTGGTTGAACAGCTGGAGATTCTGTTTTATCCATTAATGCCATCATCTGATTAATCCATAATAAAAACATCCATACCGGAACTTCTTTAGCCTATATAGGGTAGAAAATGATAATTGTTGTTTTTTTCCAATGAAAAGATATTTTTTTGAACAATGTGCGCAAATTCTTTTTGGTTGGTTGTCCGTGGCACAGTAATAGACCTATGCTCTTTCATTCCATCCATTTGAAAATTAATCACACCAGAATGTCACTAAGCATTACTCAAAGTAGAATTTCATAATGAAATTATTATTATATGATTTACTTTGAGACCAAATCAATATCATGACAAAATTATTGAAATTCAAGAACTATGCCAAGGGGTCAACTCCAAAGGTTAGCAAGTAGCTCATTTTCTGTGAATTTTTGAATATAGTTTCATGATTTATGAAATGAAATGAAATGAATGGAGTTTTCTGTCCTACTTTTCTGCACCTATATGGGCTTAATGAAGACAGGCAAATGCTATGCAGTGTGCAATGAGGGAAATTTTGTCCGGACAGCCGCATTAATTTACTTATTTTAGATCTCCATGTGTCGAAGAATCTTTAACATGCAATGCCTGTTGCATAGAGGCCTCAGTTTAATGTCACATCCAAACAACTTGACTTTTTTTCATGTCAGCCCCTCCAACCTGCATCCCTGATGGGGAAACTGGGTTAAAAAATCCTAAGGTATCATCATGATCCATGCTGGCATTAAAACCTGGAGCTTCAGGTTAGCAATAAAACCTTTAACTCATTGTTCCACCACTGCCCCTAAATTTCGATGCTGGCATTTAAATACTTACAAAAAATGAAAAATAACTTTTTGGCATTCCGAACACAAAAAAAATCTCTTGCTTAAGATGGAAATTAACAAAAAAGGAGTTTCTCACCAATTTAACAAAAGTAGGCAATGTATCAGGATATAGCTCTACTAATTGTAATAAACGTGGAAATCTCTCTATAGCTTCCATAGAACCTAACTTCATAGCTTTTAATAAACATATTATTATTGTTTCACCATAATTTTCTACCACTTTCTCTTTTATATGTTCTTCTTCTGAAAAATCGGAAATAGAAACATGTCAGAAGTGAAGGAGAGAAACATTTGGGGTCTCTTTGGAAGGGATTTTAAGGTGACAAACCCAGATGCAGAGTGGTAGAAGGGGAATATGTGGATGATTTACTGATGAATCAATGAATTTAAGTAATCTTTTGATACTTTTGGACATTTTGTCTCACTAAATTGAAGTCAAGGCATTGCAATATTGACGAACAAATCAAATAGATATTCTTACCATCTTCTTTCATTCTAAGAAATTTATCACAGAATTTACAAAGAGCAATTTGCGCGTCTGCTTCTGTGAAGGTTTCTGACCTTGACCTTGTTACAATACTATCTGATATAGCTGATCTTAGTTCTTGATGTGATTTCTGAAGTAAACTACTGACAATCTGAAAGGAAAATGTGACTAAAATAGATCATGAATCCATCGCTAAGGACAAAAGTCTAACCGTTTGGTCATGTTCATTTAATTGGAATGAAATTTTCTAGCTCAAAATTCACAATTGCAACATTTGTTCAACATAACTGAACTGGGGCCTGCACGAATCAGGTATTCGGAGTAGTTCTAAACAGGTTCTGGACTGCCATCACTGCACTGAAAAACAGTTGCAACATTTGCCGCCATCTTGATTTTGTGAGGAAGGTGCAGGATCTGAGTTTTGTAGCTATTTTTTCAAATTGTACTCTTTGGCTCCATTGCTATTTTAGCACAATTCCTGCTAAACTCAGATGTAATTTGGCTATTTTTCTATTATTTTAAAATTCCGATATATTGGTACTGGTCTTAGTTAGGGTGGGTAATAGCTAGCTATTAGCCTCTATTTTTCTATTATTCTATAATAGCCTTGTTAAAATAGCTGTAGCCTCTATTTTTCTATTATTCTATAATAGCCTTGTTAGAATAGCTGTAGCTTCTATTTTTCTATTATTCAATAATAGCCTTGTTAGAATAGCTGTAGCGTCTATTTTTCTATTATTCTATAATAGCCTTGTTAGAATAGCAGTAGCCTCTATTTTTTCTATTTTCTGATATATTTGTACTGGTCTTAGTTGGGGTAGGCAATAGCTAGCTATTAGCCTCTATTTTTCTATTATTCTATAATAGCCTTGGTAAAATAGCTGTAGCCTCTATTTTTCTATTTTCTGATATATTTGTACTGGTCTTAGTTGGGGTAGGTAATAGCTAGCTATTAGCCTCTATTTTTCTATTATTCTATAATAGCCTTGTTAGAATAGCTGTAGCCTCTATTTTTCTATTATTCTATAATAGCCTTGTTAGAATAGCTGTAGAGTCTATTTTTCTATTATTATATAATAGCCTTATTAGAATAGCTGTAGCCTCTATTTTTCTATTATTCTATAATAGCCTTGTTAGAATAGCTGTAGCCTCTATTTTCATATTTTCTGATATATTGGTACTGATCTTAGTTGGGGTAGGTAATAGCTAGCTATTAGCCTCTATTTTTCTATTATTCTATAATAGCCTTGGTAAAATAGCTGTAGCCTCTATTTTTCTATTATTCTATAATAGCCTTGTTAGAATAGCTGTAGCTTCTATTTTTCTATTTTTTCGATATATTGGTACTGGTCTTAGTTGGGGTAGGTAATAGCTAGCTATTAGCCTCTATTTTTCTATTATTCTATAATAGCCTTGTTAGAATAGCTGTAGCCTCTATTTTTCTATTATTCTATAATAGCCTTGGTAAAATAGCTGTAGCCTCTATTTTTCTATTATTCAGTATATTGGTACTGGTCTTAGTTGGGGTAGGTAATAGCTAGCTATTAGCCTCTATTTTTCTATTATTCTATAATAGCCTTGTTAGAATAGCTGTAGAGTCTATTTTTCTATTATTCTATAATAGCCTTGTTAGAATAGCTGTAGCGTCTATTTTTCTATTATTCTATAATAGCCTTGTTAGAATAGCAGTAGCCTCTATTTTTCTATTATTCTATAATAGCCTTGGTAAAATAGCTGTAGCCTCTATTTTTCTATTATTCTATAATAGCCTTGGTAAAATAGCTGTAGAGTCTATTTTTCTATTATTCTATAATAGCCTTGTTAGAATAGCTGTAGACTCTATTTTTCTATTATTCTATAATAGCCTTGTTAGAATAGCTGTAGCCTCTATTTTTCTATTTTCTGATATATTGGTACTGATCTTAGTTGGGGTAGGTAATAGCTAGCTATTAGCCTCTATTTTTCTATTATTCTATAATAGTCTTGGTAAAATAGCTGTAGCCTCTATTTTTCTATTATTCTATAATAGCCTTGTTAGAATAGCTGTAGCCTCTATTTTTCTATTTTTTCGATATATTGGTACTGGTCTTAGTTGGGGTAGGTAATAGCTAGCTATTAGCTTCTATTTTTCCATTATTCTATAATAGCCTTGTTAGAATAGCTGTAGCCTCTATTTTTCTATTATTCTATAATAGCCTTGGTAAAATAGCTGTAGCCTCTATTTTTCTATTATTCTATAATAGCCTTGGTAAAATAGCTGTAGAGTCTATTTTTCTATTATTCTATAATAGCCTTGTTAGAATAGCTGTAGACTCTATTTTTCTATTATTCTATAATAGCCTTGTTAGAATAGCTGTAGCCTCTATTTTTCTATTTTCTGATATATTGGTACTGATCTTAGTTGGGGTAGGTAATAGCTAGCTATTAGCCTCTATTTTTCTATTATTCTATAATAGCCTTGGTAAAATAGCTGTAGCGTCTATTTTTCTATTATTCTATAATAGCCTTGTTAGAATAGCTGTAGCCTCTATTTTTCTATTTTTTCGATATATTGGTACTGGTCTTAGTTGGGGTAGGTAATAGCTAGCTATTAGCCTCTATTTTTCTATTATTCTATAATAGCCTTGTTAGAATAGCTGTAGAGTCTATTTTTCTATTATTCTATAATAGCCTTATTAGAATAGCTGTAGCCTCTATTTTTCTATTTTCTGATATATTGGTACTGGTCTTAGTTGGGGTAGGTAATAGCTAGCTATTAGCCTCTATTTTTCTATTATTCTATAATAGCCTTGTTAGAATAGCTGTAGCTTCTATTTTTCTATTATTCTATAATAGCCATGGTAAAATAGCTGTAGAGTCTATTTTTCTATTATTCTATAATAGCCTTGTTAGAATAGCTGTAGCCTCTATTTTTCTATTATTCTATAATAGCCTTGTTAGAATAGCTGTAGCCTCTATTTTTCTATTTTCTGATATATTGGTACTGATCTTAGTTGGGGTAGGTAATAGCTAGCTATTAGCCTCTATTTTTCTATTATTCTATAATAGCCTTGTTAGAATAGCTGTAGAGTCTATTTTTCTATTATTCTATAATAGCCTTGTTAGAATAGCTGTAGCCTCTATTTTTCTATTATTCTATAATAGCCATGGTAAAATAGCTGTAGAGTCTATTTTTCTATTATTCTATAATAGCCTTGTTAGAATAGCTGTAGCGTCTATTTTTCTATTATTCTATAATAGCCTTGTTAGAATAGCTGTAGCTTCTATTTTTCTATTTTTTCGATATATTGGTACTGGTCTTAGTTGGGGTAGGTAATAGCTAGCTATTAGCCTCTATTTTTCTATTATTCTATAATAGCCTTGTTAGAATAGCTGTAGCCTCTATTTTTCTATTATTCTATAATAGCCTTGGTAAAATAGCTGTAGCCTCTATTTTTCTATTATTCAGTATATTGGTACTGGTCTTAATTGGGGTAGGTAATAGCTAGCTATTAGCCTCTATTTTTCTATTATTCTATAATAGCCTTGTTAGAATAGCTGTAGAGTCTATTTTTCTATTATTCTATAATAGCCTTGTTAGAATAGCTGTAGCCTCTATTTTTCTATTATTCTATAATAGCCTTGTTAGAATAGCTGTAGCCTCTATTTTTCTATTATTCAATAATAGCCTTGTTAGAATAGCTGTAGCGTCTATTTTTCTATTATTCTATAATAGCCTTGTTAGAATAGCAGTAGCCTCTATTTTTCTATTTTCTGATATGTTGGTACTGGTCTTAGTTGGGGTAGGTAATAGCTAGCTATTAGCCTCTATTTTTCTATTATTCTATAATAGCCTTGGTAAAATAGCACTAGCCTCTATTTTTCTATTTTCTGATATATTGGTACTGGTCTTAGTTGGGGTGGGTAATAGCTAGCTATTAGCCTCTATTTTTCTATCATTCTATAATAGCCTTGTTAGAATAGCTGTAGCCTCTATTTTTCTATTATTCTATAATAGCCTTGGTAAAATAGCTGTAGAGTCTATTTTTCTATTATTCTATAATAGCCTTGTTAGAATAGCTGTAGCCTCTATTTTTCTATTTTCTGATATATTGGTACTGATCTTAGTTGGGGTAGGTAATAGCTAGCTATTAGCCTCTATTTTTCTATTATTCTATAATAGCCTTGTTAGAATAGCTGTAGCCTCTATTTTTCTATTATTCTATAATAGCCTTGGTAAAATAGCTGTAGAGTCTATTTTTCTATTATTCTATAATAGCCTTGTTAGAATAGCTGTAGCCTCTATTTTTCTATTATTCTATAATATCCTTGTTAGAATAGCTGTAGCCTCTATTTTTCTATTATTCTATAATAGCCTTGGTAAAATAGCTGTAGAGTCTATTTTTATACGCCCACACATTAATGTGGGCGTATATTGTAGTCGCCCCTGTCTGTCCGTCTGTCTGTCCGTCTGTCTGTCCGCCTGTCTGTCCACAATTGTTGTGGACACGATAGAGAGCTGGTTTCTTGATGGATTTTGATGAAACTTGCTGTGAGTGTTTGTTATCACCCAAGGATGAACCCTATTGAAAATCACACGAATTGAAAATTATTTCATGGGTTATTGCCCTTGCTTTTGAAAATATCTTGTGGACACCATAGAGAGCTGGTTTCTTGATGGATTTTGACCCCATTTACGCATTTTATCATCATCTTAAATACATATCTGTTTGTTTTCGTGTTATTTGTTTACAAATACTTGTAGCCTCGAATGACCCGTCTCTGATGGTTGAACTACCAGAATCACGAGATTACGTGATAACATTGATGTAGTCCGGTCAAATGGCCGCCGTTCATTACCGTGATATGTTGCAGAGCGCCAGCGTAACTTTCATGGAGACCGTTTGGATAGAGAGCTGGTTTCTTGATTTATTGATATTAATGAAACTTGTTGTGAATGTTCATAATCACTCAAGGTTGAACCCTGTCGAAATTCATACTAATCAAAAAATATTTGATGAGTTATTGCCCTTGTTCTTTAAAACACGTTAATTTTTCAACAACAAAGTTGTGGATAAGATAGAAAGCTTGTTTCTTGATGGATTTTGACGAAACTTGGTATGATTGTTCATAATCACCCAAGGATGAACCCTATTGAAAATTAGAAAAATTGAAAAATATTTCTTGGGTTATTGCCCTTGTTAACTTGTAGTTGTAAACACTCAAAAATCGTTCAATTTTGTAAACATTCTTGATGGCACGGTTTTCGTTTATCATTTACTGATAGTTCTTGTCGACCTCCCGGAAGACTTGGCTGCCATTACAAAAGTGGGCGTATTACGATGGGGCATCGCTATTTTTCTATTTTCTATTATAGCCTTGTTAGAATAGCTGTAGCCTCTATTTTTCTATTATTCTATAATAGCCTTGTTAGAATAGCTGTAGCCTCTATTTTTCTATTTTCTGATATATTGGTACTGATCTTAGTTGGGGTAGGTAATAGCTAGCTATTAGCGTCTATTTTTCTATTATTCTATAATAGCCTTGGTAAAATAGCTGTAGCGTCTATTTTTCTATTATTCTATAATAGCCTTGTTAGAATAGCTGTAGCCTCTATTTTTCTATTTTTTCGATATATTGGTACTGGTCATAGTTAGGCTATTGTATGAACAGGTGTTGTGGTCAGATTTTGTTACTTCGTTGCTTCGCAACGACTGTTTTAAGCCTACCGTGATAGTACGTCCCTTCGGGCCGTAAATTCAGACTAAGCAGCCAATCAGACTTCTGCGAGGCTGCCAAATGGACAAAAGGTGGATAGTAAGTACGGACAGGCTAAAAAAAAATCCCTCTAAGCAGCTTTGACCCTAAGAACGCCCGCTCCGCGTGCAAAGCACGCTACGCTCCCCGCGTGTTTGACAGTAATGGCAGGTAAGTAGGTGGTTCCGTGTTCAAACAAGCGGTCTTCGTCTATCAGAGAATTTTGGCAGTTAAACTAATACTTATCTCTAAACATTTTTTGTCAATAAACGACAGACAGAATATATTACATGCAAAATAGTTGTAGTCTCTATTTTTCTATTATTCAATAATAGCCTTGTTAAAATAGCTGTAGCCTCTATTTTTCTATTTTGGGACTGGTCATAGTTAGGCTAGGTAATAGCTAGCTATTAGCCTTTTTTTTCTATTATTCTATAATAGCCTTATTAGAATAGCTGTAGCGTCTATTTTTCTATTATTCTATAATAGCCTTGTTAGAATAGCTGTATAGCCTCTATTTTTCTATTTTTTCGATATATTGGTACTGGTCATAGTTAGGCTATTGTATGAACAGGTGTTGTGGTCAGATTTTGTTACTTCGTTGCTTCGCAACGACTGTTTTAAGCCTACCGTGATAGTACGTCCCTTCGGGCCGTAAAGTCAGACTAAGCAGCCAATCAGACTTCTGCGAGGCTGCCAAATAGACAAAAGGTGGATAGTAAGTACGGACAGGCTAAAAAAAAATCCCTCTAAGCAGCTTTGACCCTAAGAACGCCCGCTCCGCGTGCAAAGCACGCTACGCTCCCCGCGTGTTTGACAGTAATGGCAGGTACTAGTAGGTGGTTTCGTGTTCAAACATGGGTTATAACTAGCACCATTATAAATACAGTTAAACATATGATCATAATATGATTTTAATAACAGATTTTTACTTTGGAAAATAGTTAGCCTATATTTCTTGGTAGTAATACAGGTTAAAATTTTCAATTCCTGTAAATAACATCTTAGGTATGACTATCATAATGACATGTAGAATGTAAATCAAAGTTGTCTTACGATAGTTATACCTAACATGCTCTTATGACTTGCATATATTAAGATATTTGAGAAATTTCTTAGTAATGTGCCCAGGCCTCAACCTAACCCTGAATAATTTAGTGTAAAGTATGTTTAAAATAATTTTTATTGCGTGGCAAATCTATCGATTTGTCACGCTTTGTTTTCGTTATGTTTATTTTTTTTTTAGGAAACTTTTTGGAGAAAATCGAAAATGGTGTAGCATAATTGTATCCACGAAACATTATATAATGACCTGGAATCAAAAATGAATATCTGAAACTCAATTTTTGCTGAATCAGGAGTGGGCTATTGCATAATATGCAATTATTTTTCACTTAGTCTGTAGGGTTTATTTATGGACCGATTTGGCTGAAATTTTCTTTAATATCTTCATTGTAAAAAGAAGTATCAGATGGGACTACACAAATTTCAATTTTTAAATATTTTTGTCCAAAAAATTTGAAACCAAAATTTTCAAAAAAGCTCAAAATTTCTAACTCAGCCGCTAATTATCCGATCGACCGGAAATTTACAGGACGTATACAGAATGTCCATAGAAATAAAACTACTCAATCAAAAGTTTTTCATCACTTCCGGTTTTGACGTAAGAACTTCCGGTTTTTCAAAATATCGCCTAGCAGCCTCACTTCCGGTATAAATTTCAGATATTGACAAAAACTACATATATTGTCTGTCAGTCATAATTAGAATGCACTTAGCATAAAAAAATCCAAACCGGAAGTGTTGCATAAGCTGCCGTCACAGACTGACACATTTCAGCAAAAAATCAATAAGTCCTCTATTTGTTATCCGATTTTTATGATTTTGGTGTCTATCAAAACCTTGTAACCTTGTCTACAGTCTGTTTGAACAGAATTTTGAATTTCGAATTTGAAATTTTTTTATGTTCGTTTTAATTTTTGGAAAATTCAAAAGGCCATATTATGTGACCTTGACCTTTGATGACCTTGAAAATTCCAATGAAGGATGTCCTTGACCTCAGATATCCATAGGTATGCTGATATTAATTGAAAAATATTAACTTCTGGTTTTATGGACATTTGAAAATTGACATTTTTGTCAACTTTGGACATCTATATCGCATTCTCTAATCAACGCAGAGAATTAAATGTTTCAATTTTGTAATGCCGATTTGATTATCTTTTAAACGATATATGACAATAACCCATTAAAATATTTTTTCAAAATATTGCGTTTTTTTTTCGACTGAGGGTTCAAACTTACAAAGCAATTATCTCATATCAATATGGTGTGTATAGTCAGTATGTACTAAATTTTCTCTTTTCAACGATATATGACATGAGCAGTTTAATACAAAATCCATTAAAGTGAAAATAGGCATAGGATACCCCTTTTCTGAGAATATAGTAGGCCCTAGTAGAGAGGATTAAAATGATTGACAGGGTTATAGCAGGTTATATAATATGGTAATAAAACTATTGACATGAACTTTTCACATGGAGGTGTGAAGTATTTTAGGTCATAAACAGATTAATCTGATTATGTAATCTTTTAACACTCTAAAAAGTATCAAAAATTTATTCATTTTTTTGCAAAATTTTCACTTATATTAATTTTACATACAATCAATTAGAGCAGTGAATTTTTGATACATTAACCTGTTCGAATTTTTCCTCTGCCATTGATAGAACTCTTTCTAAAAGACCAATTTTCTTTTTGTCGTCTGCTAAGGTTATTAAAGGTCATAAACAAATTAGTCAGACTACATAATCTTTTAACTCTAGGGGCTGTTTACGCGTCTGCGCTAATCCGTTGCAATAAAAAAGTAAGCGCTCAAACTGTTTTTTATCGTCTGCTAAGATTATTATAGGTCAAAAATAAATTAATCTCATTTCACATTGTGTTAACTTTATAAAAATTAACATGTTTTTCGAGTGTTTGCTATATTTGATATAATATCAGATTTTTTCTTATTTTGAGGGTGCTTCTTACCCACGACACTTAATTGACTAACATACATCAATTCAACTGGCTATTGACTGCTCCAATACATTGAAACAAAAGACAGTATTTCAACTCAGCATTAAAGGAAAATATTGACGTTTACACAGTTCGAATGTTGGGGAAAGGGGTATATCCCCTATACAAAATGGCCCCTAGTCAAAATGGCCATAACAGTTAAATTTGGTCAAAATGGCTATTCACCATGGCCCCTATTTTGGTCAAAATGGACCGGTCACCATGGCCCCTATTTTGGTCAAAATGGACTCTGTATTTATTCTTTGATTTCAACCAATTCTTTGGTCAAAATGACCTTTTGAGGACAAAATGGTCAAAATGGCCAAAATAATAAAAGTCAAAATGGTCCCTGATTTTTTTTTTATAAATTGTAGCTTATATGATGATAATCAAAGGAATAGTTGGAAGCTATTTTAACCCTAACAAAGGTCACTAATTTTGACTGAAAATTGTACTCTGTAACAACAAATTTTGAAGACATAAATTGTGTTCCTATTTATATTTTCATCAAAGCAAAGACATTCTAAGACTTACAATATTAATTTGAAGTTCCAGTTCCAGTTCTCAAAAAGATTATAAAAAAAATATATTATGTATAATGTAATAAAAATATTATTTTGAGACCATTTTGACTTTTTGGAAGGACCATTTTGACCTTTTTTGAGGACCATTTTGACCATTTATCAGGGACCATTTTGACCAAACGAGGGGCCATTTTGGATAGGGGCCCAATTGACTATAACCCGTTTTAATCGTCTGGTCGATAGAGGCGTAATATCTCTCCGTAAAATATTTCAAGCTGGTCAAGCCTATGTTGCGTTAAGCAGAGTTAAAACATTACAGGGTCATACAATACAAGATTTTAAGGAAAAAAACATATATGTGATGAAAAAATATAATCAGCATTAGGAGCAATTACAGCCTGAAAGTAGGACCATATCGACTGATACTAATATAATTTTACACAATGTTCAGGGTTTACATCTATTCACATACGAGATCTACAGAAACACACTAAAATGCTAGATAATATCATTGGTTTAACAACGTGGCTAAATGATTGTGCGCTACAGAGCAACTTTATTGTTGGAATGATCAGCGCAATATAAATAGATTGTTATTATTATTATTATTATTATTCAATAACTCCAACAAAACTCAAGTTAAATCGTTTCCGCCTTTACCACCATCCTCGAAGCAGCAGCTATGATGACACTAAAGATTTCAATTTTTTAAAAGAAAAGGGGCATTGAGGATTAGGAATATATTTTAAAGAAGAAAAAATGTCAATATCTTAAATTTGGGAGTTTTAGAAATAGAACACATGGCTTTGGATATTCTGGATAAGAATATTAACGTAATTGTTATCCATAGACCACCTGTTTATCGATTAGAATTATTTCTCCCAATGTTACAAAGATCACCAGTTGAATTACAAGAATCTGGTGTATGTTATTATGGGAGATTTCAATCAAAATATCTTGGAGGGTCATTTGTCTATACATAATTATTTTCAAAAATTTGGTTTTCAACAACTTGTTCAGCATTATACTAATGAAGGTGAAACACTTATAGATCATATTTATATCAGTAAAGGAATTCCGTCACATAATGTTCACATTTCACACATACCTGTATATTATAGCTACCAAGAAGCTATAAAAATTACCATACTATAAGTAATATTGATATAATATTGAATCTACCCTTTCACAAAACTTTTTGCTAAAAATGAGGGAGTGAACACCAGACTTTAGGGGTTTGAAGTTCAAAAAGTCTTACAGCTATCAGGCAAAGTATCAAGATCCACGCTCAGTGCTGTTCACAGCTCTAGTATATCTTTGATCTATTAAATTAATGAAAGTACTAACCAATTCTTATTTGATCTCAAAGCAATTGTAAAGCAGTTTGTATCCTGTTATGCTGTATCGTGATTATTTTAAAAAGTAACAGTTTCTAAGCTCCTTCAAAACAGAAAAATAGAGGCTACAGCTATTTTACCAAGGCTATTATAGAAAAAATAGAAAAATAGAGGCTACAGCTATTTTACCAAGGCTATTATAGAAAAATAGAAAAATAGAGGCTAAAGCTATTCTATGAAGGCTATTATAGAAAAATAGAAAAATAGAGGCTACAGCTATTCCAACAAGGCTATTATAGAATAATAGAAAAATAGAGGCTAATAGCTAGCTATTAGCTAGCCTAATATAAAATAATAGAAAAATAGAGACTGCAGCTATTCTAACAAGGCTATTTTAGAGTTCAAACAGTTAACTTTAGGAATAAGGAATAGCTTTTTTGTTTCTAAAATAAAGGCTATTTTCGGCTATATTTGAGCTATTTTTTCTATTTTTTGGCTTCAAAATAGAAAGATAGCTTGCCAGGCAAGGTAATATACGCCCACTGACAGCTTTGTTTGAAAAGAACATTTGGCTGAAAACAGCGACCATCACAACCATGAAATATTCAACCTGTAGTCATGGCCTATATTTTGTTCAGAACTTAAATTAAGTGTTGGCCAAATATTTTTTTTTCTCAATTTCATCAAGAGTTCAGCATTCATCAAGTTTTGTCAAAATCCTTCTGACTTGTAGAGTGTTAACGAGCTGAAAATCTAAAATGTTTTAAGAACATGGGCAATAATTCATATTAAATAATTTTTCGATTCTTTTGATTCTAAATAGGGTTCATCCTTAGGTGATAATAAACAATTTCAGCAAGTTTCATCAAAATCCATAAAGAACTGTGACTTGTAGAGTGTTAACAAGCTAAAAATCGAACTTGTAGAGTGTTAACAAGCTAAAAATTTAACTTGTTTTAAAGAACAAGGGCAATAACTCATATTTAAAATTTTCCGATTTAAATGATTTTTAATAGGGTTCATCCTTGCGTGATAGTAAACAATTTCAGCAAGTTTCATCAAAATCCGTTAAGAATTGTGACTTGTAGAGTGTTAACGAGCTAAAAATCGAACGCGTTTTAAAGAACAAAGGCAATAATTCATATTAAATATTTTCCGATGATTTTGATTTTAAATAGGGTTCATCCTTGGGTCATAATAAACAATTTCAGCAAGTTTCATCAAAATCCGTAAAGAATTGTGACTTGTAGAGTGTTAACGAGCTAAAAATCGAACGCGTTTCAAAGAACAAGGGCAATAATTCATATTAAATATTTTCCGATGATTTTGATTTTAAATAGGGTTCATCCTTGGGTGATAATAAACAATTTCAGCAAGTTTCATCAAAATCCATAAAGAATTGTGACTTGTAGAGTGTTAACGAGCTAAAAATCGAAAGCGTTTTAAAGAACAAGGGCAATAATTCATATTAAATATTGTTCGATTCTTTTGATTTTAAATAGGGTTTATTCTTGGGTCATAATAAACAATTTAAGCAAGTTTCGCCAAAATCCGAAAAGAATTGTGACTTGTAGAGTGTTAACGAGCTAAAAATCGAACGCGTTTTAAAGAACAAGGGCAATAATTCATATTAAATATTTTCCGATTATTTTGATTTTAAATAGGGTTCATCCTTGGGTGATAATAAACAACTTCAGCAAGTTTCGTCAAAATCTGTAAAGAATTGTGACTTGTAGAGTGTTAACGAGCAATTGTGGACGGACCGACGGACGGACGGACAGACCGACGGACGGACGGACGGACCGACGGACATGGGTGACGGCAATATACGCTCCACATTTCATGTGGGCGTATAAAAATAGAGGCTACAGCTATTTTAACAAGGCTATTATAGAATAATAGAAAAATAGAGGCTACAGCTATTCTAACAAGGCTATTATAGAAAAATAGAAAAATAGAGGCTACAGCTATTCTAACAAGGCTATTATAGAATAATAGAAAAATAGAGGCTAATAGCTAGCTATTAGCTAGCCTAATATAAAATAATAGAAAAATAGAGACTGCAGCTATTCTAACAAGGCTATTTTTAGAGTTCAAACAGTTAACTTTAGGAATTAGGATTAGCTATTTTTTTTTCTAAAATAGCGGCTATTTTCGGCTATTTTTAAGCTATTTTTCTATTTTTTGGGCTAAACTCAGATCCTGCACCTAAGTGGATTTTGTCACTGTTC
This sequence comes from Lottia scabra, assembly GCA_029955415.1. Lineage (NCBI taxonomy): Eukaryota > Metazoa > Mollusca > Gastropoda > Lottiidae > Lottia > Lottia scabra. The sequence goes on along the minus strand of JARJEI010000083.1, from coordinate 62,882 downwards.
CTGCTGCACCACCTCGCTATTTGGGACAGAAAATTTTTGTCTGGAATAGTGTTCCAGTTCATTTAAATCCAGTTTCAACAGTTCTGGCTTTTCTGGACTGTGATTCGTGCAGACCCTTAATGTCATTGTGATTTTAAAAACCACATAAAAATTGCCCATGCATAGTGCTCGTACAAAAGTTTGAAAAGCTCCAATGAATCTTTTAAAAAGTTTGCACAAAATTTAATTTAATTATAAACACAGGAAATGTTTGTTTACCTGCGTTTTGTCAATTTTGTCTGTTTTGAGAAGAATTTTTAATTTATCACAAGTTTTAGATGTTAAACTATGAGGTAATTCAGCAGCTAGACATGATTCAGCCAGTAATTCATAAGATGTAGCTGTTAATACATGATGACGTCTATAAAGATCTGGTTTACTGTTTAATACATCACTGTCATTGAATTTATCTTTAAATATTAGAAAAAAGTACAATTTTCAATTGTTGCATGCAGTGGCGTAGGTATGTTTAAATCTTGCCATAAACAAGTCAGCATATACTGTAGTTATATTTAATTTGAACGTGAGTTTTCAATGCCAGTCCTTTGGTCAAGAAATTCAATTTATTGAAAAAACATTCAAGAATACTATATATTTGTTGGCATATAAAAAGGGAAAGAAATAACATACCAAGTTGGTCTATAGTAGTTAATAAACCATTGATACCATCTTCACACCAATCAGTACTAATAACCTTCTTCTGATGTGTACTAGCATATAGTTGACTCCATTCTACTTTCAATTCATCATTATCAACTGATTTAATAGCCTGTATATTAATTATAATTATATTAAATCAGTCATAATCAGACTGCTTTATACAACAGGGCTGTTGAATTGGTTTTCTTCTGCAGAACATGGCTAGCTCATATGTCCATTTACGGTAAGGGTCTACTGGACAACAAGTATAGGTTAGCAATTGTGGACGGATGGAACGAACAGACTGGCGGAACAGGGTGATGCCATTATATGCCCCATATTTCATGTTGGTGTATAAAAAAGAATCTGTAAAGAATTGTAGCCTGTGAAATGAACAACAAGTATAGGTTACCCACTACGTGTTTTTCCAAGCCACTCAAAATGAAAGATTTAATGACAACTCACTGATAAAAAAACAAAGCCATCAATTAGTGTAGTGTATTTCCTACTGTGGTACATTTAAAACATTTCTGATTAACTCAAATGTTTCTAAATTGGTGAGTTCGGACCAGGTTCTATCTTTTCTAATTTTAAAATCAAACTTTATGTTAATTTCCGAATCTCAAGCAAAAAGACTTCTAGTCAAGAGTTATCTTAATCTCTTAGAAATTTATCTGGAGACATGATCGCACTATAACTTTCAATTCAATTCGGTCAGGACTTTGGCATAATGTTGCCATTTTTCAATAAGAGATCTGTGATTCAAATACATTGAAGGTCACTAGAACTTTCCCATTTCAGCTTGCTAAAAGTAAGGTACATCTCAATTAATACCAGAAATTCAGCCTATCATGTTAGCCACCAAGTTTTTACAATCTTAATCCTTTTTGACCCAAAAGAACCCTAGAACTTCCCTGGCATTAAATAAATTTAGGATGAACAATATCTTACTGAGTTAGTCTTCTTCAATATACGTAATGTAAGAGCTATATTATTCTGTTCTTTACAACTTTCAGCCATTGCTAGATATAATCTTAATTTAGACTGGTGAAACACGTCTGCTTCATCTATCTCCTGTGATTCTTTATTCTTACCAGCTAAACAATGGCTGATGTGGTCCAAATATACATTTCTGAAACATATTAAAGGAATTAATAAAAGGTTTTCAAATTGTTTACGTGTTGCAGGAACACATCAATTTGCACTAATCCAATTTACAAGCAGACGTCTGTGGTTCCAACAATTTCAATTAAACACAGTGTTTGATGACGTCAAAAATTTTCTTGTACCACAGACGACTTTTCAAATTGTGACATTGTTTTAAAAGAATTAACCATGTCAGAATACAGAAATGTGAAAAGAGTTTCAATTTTTACCTTTGAGATATCACATCATCCCATATATTAACTGGATCTAATAATTTATGTGGTTGTCGTTTCTGCCATGTTTTTAATAATTGATCAGCAGAAGTGTGGGTAATATTATCTGAAATGATATCACACTTGAAAAAAAAAAAGAAGTCTACCATTTCATTGGATATTCCATGCAGTGTGCAATGAGGGAAATTTTGCCAGGACAGCGGCATTAGCCTGCGCTCTTATAATCGATTTCCAACTGTCGAGGACTCTTTAAGTGCACAGCCAATAGCACACGGGACCTAGGTTTATTGTCCTATCCTCTGAGCTGCATTACTGACAGGGAGAAAAAGGGTTGAAAAATCCGAAGGTATCAACCATTTCATTGGAGAGCAGATTGTTGTAGAACAGGAATCTTAACATGAATTTATTTATTTACTTATGTCTAACAAATAGTTATAATGATGGGTTCTAATCGTTGTCAGTGCAAAAATGTCTGCATGAATAAGTCCGCTATGGATACAGATAATCTGTTAAGGTGTCCACAACTCATATTCAACACAACCATTTTTGTGTTTTAATGAAAACAGTTTAAAGATCAAGGTCAAATTAACATTTATTTGCTTTAAGTACATTAAAATGTCAACTTACTTTCATTAGATATATAATTGAGAAATTCATGAAGTTCTACCAATGGTTGTAAAGTCTGTAGTTGTGATGTTCTACTAGAAACTATTAATGTATCTGTACTACTCCAATCCTAGAAAATATGAAAACGAAATTATGTTCAAATCCAATCCTAGAAAAAAAAATATTCACATCATTATGTTCATATGTTAATATACTAAAATTATTTTATATGTCTTTCCATGTTTGGGATCTTTTGACAGAAGAAATATAAGGTCTCCAAGGGAACTTTCTGCAATCAGAATAACCATATATATCTCAAAAATAAACTAAGTTAAACAAGTTTGGTTTTATTTGAAAACATTTAACCAAAAAAGGTTATTTCATGAAAATAAGAGTGTCAAACATAACAAATAATTGTTCCAAGAGCAACAGCATGAAAATATCAAATAAATTCTTTAAACAAACTATACCTGTAAAAATTTCTGTGATGCCAAGTTAGCATAATGTCTTGCTCTATCATAACTATCTTGCCATAAATACATTAAAGATAATTCCATACTATATCGACTCTACAAATAATAGAATAAAATTGTTGACAAATTACATCTGGGACAATAAATACCAGTACTGAAACTATTATCTATATTTACTATCTAGTAAGCCCCCAGTCTTCAAATTATTGGTTGCCACTCAAAAATGGGTAGCTTTCACAACCTCAAAGGGTCACAAGGCCTATTTAGGGTCGCAAACACATTTGTGGTGTCATACAGTATAGTTCAGTAAGAATTGTAGTGTCCTGGTTTAGTGGGGATTCATCATTTAGCAGAAAAAAGGGATGAAATTTTGGCTTATGGAAAAATTCAAACCTAAGAGGTCATTTTGTCTCTCAAATGGTTCACAAAATGGAACAATAATAAGGCTTAGTCAATAAATTGAGTGGCATAAATTACCAATGAAGATATGAAATGATTGTTATTACAACTCACCTCTAGGACTGCTCTGTATTCACTGGTCTGCATAGATTTATCAACAAATGTTAACAAATTCTGTTGATCTTCCCCCAATAATAATAATTTTAGTTTACTTCGGATAATATATGGTAAATAATGTTCCTTAAAAAATAAAATATCTCAACATATACATCTATATCTGCATTAAGTCTGACTTACAAAAATTCAGATTTGAAAGAAAGAAAATCAAGCATAAAAATAAATTTCTCAAACTTGATCAATAAGAGTTAACATTCATCAATGGTGTCTGCAGTATATACAAATAGAACCCAATAAACACATAAAACTAAGTAATTTTCCATAAAATTACAGGTAATTATTGAAAAAAGCTTAATAAAATGCTTAATATTTTTAATAATTATAATATATAAGGTAGTTTTCTGGATTTATCAGATTATACATGTAATCTTTAATATAGTTATGACACCAGACAAATTGCCTAATGAATATAAATTCTTAAGTAGATGAATCGATCTTACCTGGTATAAAGTATCTTCCCATACTTTATCTAAATTAGGTACCTCAGTATTATCTATAGCAGTTAAACATACAGTCTCTAAATCTGTCCATTGAGTTAGATGATCTAAACACTGTAACATTAATAAAACTCATTAGGTTAACATAAAATACTATACTCAGAATTCAGCTCATGTCTCCCCATTTCAGAATACTACAAAATGCATCAACAATTGAAAAACCCTGATCTAAATACTGGTTACACAAATTTTAAAGGGGAATGTTCACCATTTTTGATGGTCGATTTAGGACTATAATATTTCTAAATAGCCTCAAGAAATACTAGAACTCCCTTTACATTTATCCTTCATTTTCTGTATATTATGTGTATTCTATATAACGCATAGTCTTACAAAACGGCGAGTCGTAATTTAGTCTTTCAAACGCTGATAATTATGGATACACAGGGATTTGAAGGCTTAAATATTGAGGGAGAGTTTGGAACATTATTACGGATTAGATAAGCTAAAAAATTCCAGGTTCTGAGACTAAAAGTTTTTTGGTTGAACAGTTAGTGAACATATCCCTTAAAAATGACATGTATAAATCTGACAATCAATGATTTCAAGATATCTGATTGGTTAATACTAAAACTGCAAAAGAATCAGAGATCTGCAATTCAAACTCATTTCAATTGGAAGTTTCCCTTTTTGACTTCATAAACTTACCTGCATTCTAGAATCATCCCAGAAATCAATTTCAGCTTCCAATGGATCTTCACCTGCCCAGTCTTGAACAGACAGAGCCTGAAATATTCAAAACAGATATTGGGCACACTTGATTGGCAAGTTCTGCTCATTCATTTTTTATTGAATCAACTGGAAGTTCAAAACGCAACCATCTGTTCCGAAAAAATAATAGGTACAGTCAGAACTCAAAATTGAAAAAGAAGGAGAATGAAAAAGATGGGTAAATTTGGAATGGAACAGATCCAGGATCCAGTACAGTATCGTTGGATGTAAGGCAGAATTGGAGCCTGTTCAAAACTCTAGGTCACAGATTTTGAATCTTATTGCCATAATGATTTTGAGAACAAAATCACTCATGTTTTGACAGAATAAGCAATCATAAGGTTGAAATAGATCTGAGTAAGAAATGCACTTTAATCTGTAGACATCTGATTGAAAATTTAATCCCTTCTTCGCAATCCTTTCAAACATTTTTGATTTCCAACACTATTGAAAAGATTGAAAATTGCACTAACCTCATCATATAGTTTATTGGCTGTTTGGTAATCACCTTTAGATTCGGCCATCATTGCCTTCTGGGTAATAGGTTTAGTATCAATTTTACCACTAAATATTCCGTGTAAAACATCGTAGTTCTCTACTGATTTATATAACCTACAAAATACGTATAATAATATATGTCAGTCTTATTAAAATTAGACCCATTTTAAATTCGTTCAGCTATTTAAATTCTGATTTTTAGTTATAACCACAACGTTGAGACAATACTGTCAAATTGAACTATGGTTAAACCTCAGTGACCTTTACTTTGACCAATCAGATCTTTACCCTCTCCAGTGATGGGATTTTGTGTTGGAACAAAAGGTACACTCTAAGGTTCACAAGTGCACATTTTATTAAGGTAAGGTTAGGTCCAGGTCCAGGTCCAGGACTGCTGCTTTAGTCTACCGGTACTCTATTTTCCAAATCCTGTTTATCTGGTAGTTGTTGTTTTTTTTTTTTTTTTATCACTTTATAAGGTGAACAAGCAAAAATTAAGAAGCACAAGATATATGGATATACTATTTCTGACATTTATTAACTCAACGTTTCACATGCTCATACAGGCAGCGTTATCTAGAGAATGAATGTGAAACATTGAGTTAATAAACGTCAGAAATAGTATATCCATATATCTTGTGCTTCTTTATCCATGCCTATTTCTATATGTCTTATAAACAACAAAGCAAAAATTGTCTTAATAAGAGCCCATAATAATACAACCCAAGCAAGAACAATTCCAACGGTAAAACGAATCTCGAAATCCATGTAATCATATTGGCAATACATAGACTAACACATATATTTGTATATGAAATTATCATGATCATAAGTAAATAATTCAAAAAGAATACTTTACCTAGCCATTTCTATCCATAAATTAACATCAGTAGAAACAGTAGTACCTTCAGTTTTTCTACGTTTATTACCTCTCTGTTCAGTATGATTATCAGTCTGTATTAATTGTTCTTCTAATACCACTATACCTGTTGGTAACAATGAAAGTTGTTGAAACATTGTGTGTTAAGAAACAAAATTGAAAGTAAGGATCTACATGTAAAAAGGGAGCATCTGCAAGTAAAAGAGAGCAACTAAACGTAAAAGGGAGCATGTAGATGTAAAAGTAAGGATCTACTTGTAAAAGTAGGAATCTACATATAAAAGGGAGAATCTACGTGTAGAAGGGAGAATCTACAAACAAGTAAAAGAAATGATCTTTATGTAAAAGTGAGGTTCAACTTATTAAAAGGGTGGATAAAAGGATTGAGCGTTATTTATGGAAAACTGGGGATCTATTCATATAATGTAAAATAAAAGGGAGGATCTACATATTAAAGAGAGATATAAGGGAAGATCTACATGTAAAAGGGGGTCTTTTAAACACAGGCCTTGAATTAAGGGCCAGCTATCGTAACCTATAAACAGGTTACGTCAAATTGGAAGGTCGTAACCTATCCGGTTACGATGCGTCCTTAGACTGTAATCTCAGAGGTTCCTAAAGAGTAGAGGATGGCATGTAATTAAAAAGCAGTTAGTTAACATTAACAATAACAATAACTTTACTATCTGACTAGAACAAGGAATATTTGGCACAAGGTAAAGACAAAAATAAAATTATTTGTTGTGATATTTTCACAACCATTTCAATTCAGCGGTTTTATTAGTTAGATCTTCATTTTCAATTTGTTTTTAGCCCAGTCGTGAAGCGACCCAGAAGCGACATGTCGGCTCACATTACTTTTATGTATGTAGGTCACGCCATCTACATAATACCGTTTAAAACAGAACCACTTATTCCACGTCTCAGTGCTTCCCGTCTAATTTGGACGATGCGACCTGTACATATTTTACATGTTATTTTACATATTTTATTGTTTTCATTCAAGTCAAAGTTGAAATCATTGTGAAAATCCCACGACTTGAATGTTTTGAGACTGACAGTTTCCTCTTCACGACGAGATCGCTTTGTTGACGACGCCATGACAGGAAGCACTCTCGCGGAATCTCACGGGAGCGTGATTAAAAATGGCTGCGCCCATCATAAGCAAAACTTTTACGTTTTTCCGAAATCATTTGAGATATCGCTGATACGTACCGTTTTTTTTTTAATGTCGGTCGTGAACGACGGTCCGTTCGCGTGTTTTCAGCACCTCGTAACCTATGCGCGACCGGAACGATCGTTCGCGTGTTAATTCATGCCCTGTAAACAACGTATATTTCAGTAAGCTAAGATCGAAAATGTTTACCTAATGGTTGAAGACTGCTGACTATTGCACTGGTACTTAAATTAGATGGACTAATTTTCAAACTTGTCCTCAAAACATATAGGATATCCTAGGAAATAAATAAAGCAAAATCACAACATATTTTCACCAATTATTATCATAGTTCATATAACAATGAGCAAATAAACTTTGCAAAAAAAGGAAACTTTCATGTCATGATAAATATAATCAAACTTAAAGGGGAATGTTCAGCATTTTCAAGAATCGATTTGGACTTTGAATTTATGTAAATAGTCTGCAGATTTACTGCCCAAAAATCGTACATTCCCTTCAATTATACCCGTACCTTAACAGATCTTTAATTTTCTGTATGATTTTTTTTCTATATAAGTCGTAGTATACTTAACGACGAGTCGTATTCTTAAATTTCAAACACTGATATTCATGGATACACAGGGATTTAAAGGCTTAAATTTTGAGGGAGAGTTTGGAACATTATTACGGATTACATTAGCTAAAAAATTCCTGGTTCTGAAACTAAACATTTTTTAGTCGATCATTTCTGACTAGAGGTAGAGTTTTTATTTTGAAATTACTTAAGCAGAGTTACTTAACACACATAGACTTAAAACTTCATTTAGGAAATTTTATGGTCGTTATAACAAACTTGTAGACAAATATAATAAAAAAACAAATAACATCTTGATTTGTTTAGTCAAACAAAAATTGATCTGATTGTATCCCATGATCAATGTTGACCTATATAGTAGTGGCGGGTGTCGCGCGCAAAGCAGACCATGCTTACTCTTTTTGAAACACCTGGTGGTATTTCTCTTTGGAGTAGTCCACTACTATTTCCTCTCGATTTTGCCATGATTTTAGACGAGATTTTTGATTAACGGAATTGTTTTGCTTGTACGGATTTTAATCTAAGCATTCCAGTTAATCATAAAATTCAATCATTGTTATCCAATCAGATCAGTTCTTAAAATATAAATTGTATGTAGCGAAGGCCCAGAACAATAAAATTGAAAAAAAGACCCAAATCATATAAGCTTATATTTGATCATAAATGTTATCTTACCATAATACAACTAAGAAATGGTGGATAGTATTGACTGGTAGTATTAAACATAGTTTCCATACTGGTATTAATTAACTCTATAGTCTCTTCCATTTCTCTTTCTGTTTTTACTGTATCCATCTTCTTATATATAGCTTTAAATAATGAGCTAAATAATAACTTAGCAATGGTACTATCTCTCTGAAATGGAAAATAAATGTTTAGAGTGCTTATAGTAACAAATATACAAAAGGTAAAATAACAATTTTCCATTGTGAATTGCTATGTGTATCCTGCCTGTAACTCGGAACATAGATCTAATTATAAGTTTCGTCATGGTCAATTAACTAACGATATATTATGGCCTACAATACGGATTAACTTAATCCCTAAATTAAGGTTTATGAAATACAGATGACACTACATAAAAAATACCGCTAATCCCGAATCAATAATTAGTGACACGCGAGTATCAATTACTATAGAATTTGTTAATTGGTAGTCAATCATAGGTGTGCAGAAGTGAAAACCGGATCATCGGGTTAACGGGTAATTTTACATAACATAGTAAATATTCCGTTCCCAACAAATAGCGAGCGGATATCAGGGTTTCCGGAGTACCAATGGACGGATAAACGCGGTTCCACTGTATTATCTAATTAACCAGCTTGATGACATTTCAAAGCATAATTGACCAACCTTATGTGTGCTATGGATGTGGAGCCATGTTATGACTAATATGAGCTAAAGCTTGAATTGGAGCTATGATTATTAACATGAGCTAAAAAAAAGCTTGAAGTAAAGCTATGATATAATTAACATGAGCTAAAGCTTGAAATGGAGCTAAGAATATAACAAAAATGAGCTAAACCTCTAAGTAGAGCTATGATATAATTTACATGAGCAAAACCTCTAAGTGGAGCTATGATATAACTTACATGAGCTAAAACATATAGAGGAGCTATCATATAACTTACATGAGCTAGAGCTTGAAGTGGAGCTATGATATAACTTACATGAGCTAAAACATATAGAGGAGCTATCATATAACTTACATGAGCTAGAGCTTGAAGTGGAGCTATGATATAACTAACATGAGCTAAAGCTTGAAGTGGAGCTATGATATAACTTACATGAGCTAAAACATATAGAGGAGCTATCATATAACTTACATGAGCTAGAGCTTGAAGTGGAGCTATGATATAACTTACATGAGCTAAAGCTTGAAGTGGAGCTATGATATAACTAACATGAGCTAGAGCTTGAAGTGGAGCTATGATATAACTTACATGAGCTAGAGCTTGAAGTGGAGCTATGATATAACTTACATGAGCTAGAGCTTGAAGTGGAGCTATGATATAACTTACATGAGCTAAAACATATAGAGGAGCTATCATATAACTTACATGAGCTAGAGCTTGAAGTGGAGCTATGATATAACTAACATGAGCTAAAGCTTGAAGTGGAGCTATGATATAACTTACATGAGCTAAAACATATAGAGGAGCTATCATATAACTTACATGAGCTAGAGCTTGAAGTGGAGCTATGATATAACTTACATGAGCTAAAGCTTGAAGTGGAGCTATGATATAACTAACATGAGCTAGAGCTTGAAGTGGAGCTATGATATAACTTACATGAGCTAGAGCTTGAAGTGGAGCTATGATATAACTTACATGAGCTAGAGCTTGAAGTGGAGCTATGATATAACTTACATGAGCTAAAACATATAGAGGAGCTATCATATAACTTACATGAGCTAGAGCTTGAAGTGGAGCTATGATATAACTAACATGAGCTAAAGCTTGAAGTGGAGCTATGATATAACTTACATGAGCTAAAACATATAGAGGAGCTATCATATAACTTACATGAGCTAGAGCTTGAAGTGGAGCTATGATGTAAGAATATTTAATCTGGATATCAGGTAGATCTCCAGTTCTATATTTTCTGTACATTGTGACTTGGTTTTCTCGTCTAGACTTCTGTTCTATCAGTTTTTCCTGAAAATGTATGAAAGAAATTAAATGAAATAAAGTTTTACATCCTACTTTTGTATCCACTTTAAGCTATGCAGTGAAATTTCATTAAGACATCCCTACTAGCCAATCCTTTTCTTGATTTCCAACTGAAAAGGTATCTTAAACTTATTGTCTCATCCAAATTACTAGTAATTTAGCAGGGGAAAACAGGGTTTCAAAATCAAAAAATATCATCAGCATCAGCCCATGCATTTTTATAAGAAAATCTAATTGACTTACTTCATCTCTTTTACGTTTCCGAATCTGTTTTTTCATGAAAAACAATCTAGTTTTATCATCTGTATCTTTCTGAAATCTTCTACGTAATTTCCATACGGTATCAGATTTACTGTCTGATTCTATTAATAGAAAGAATAGAAACATAGTTAAACAAATATACCTTTCATTTTATTGATTAAAGCTATCATGCTTTAGTCAAAGTTGTAGAACAAAATATGGTGCTGTAATGAAGGACAAATATTCTTTCACTTTAGAATAATTAATCTTAGCTTTTTAAGAGCATGATAGCTTTAATGTATATACATTTTTTAACTTAAAACAATGGTGGCTGATCAAAAACTTATCATCACTCACCTTCTGCTTTTGGAGCATGTCCAAGTTGTTTTACAATAGCTTGTCTTCTTAAACCAAATCCCGATTTAGATTTGTATTTATTAGTAGATTGACTATCACTAGTACCAACAGTAAATAGTAATGAAGATGGTGTTTCACTACTACTCATACTACCATAGTCACCATAAGTATCCAAACTACTACCAGTTAACCAATTAAATGGTGCATTAGAACCTGAAAAAATTTTGTAGATGATACCAAGAATGATGTTTGTCTCACCATGCCCAACACAGATTTCAGTTGGTACAGCAAGAAATATTCTGCTTCATAATTAACTGGAAATATCAGTTTCAAATTTTCCCTTCTATTCCTTTAAAGAATTTTGATTTATGTCTACATCTAAATGCACTTTTCTGGCACAGGTGGAACACATCCTAAACACTTGTTTTAGTGAAATTGATTCAATACCATGAATCCCGAAATCTAAGAATGTACCAGCAAACCCCCTATCATCAGTAAAACCTACCAGCATCTTGTGTAGCTGTAAACTGAACATCTTGAGTAGCCCTAACACCACCATCTAAACTATCTTCAACACCTTCCATACTCTCACTTACTGTACTTATAGTAGCAGCAAATAATGGTGTCATGGCCGCATGACGCTGTTTCCATGACGATTTCACAGAAAATTCCTACAAACATTTAATAAAATACACAGACTACAGACAGCAGAGATAAAAACATTCAGCAAAAACACGTCCTCTTGATTTAAATGGGTTGTACAAAATGCTTCTTACTTAACAAAAAAAAATAAATAAATTATCTTCATACGCTCAAATGCAAGGGAGAGTTGTGAACTTTACTACAGATTAGATAAGCTAACAAATTTGAGGTTCTGAAAAGTCATTTGAAGACTATCAGTACTATTTTTAAGATGATATTCAAATTCACTGAAAAATAATCAATTTTAAAAATGAAAGTGAGAATCAGTGACCAAACCACTTGGCATATCAATCTTTCAGTCCTTTACTGCTGGGTCAACTGTAATAATGAGAAATGGGAACTATGGTGACATAAGATTAAAAACTAACAACCACTGTTTATTTGAAGTTTTATAAAATGTCACAAGTATAATTTTTTACCTGAAATCTACACTCTGACAAAGGATGTTCAAATATTTCACGTTGGTAGTCGGGACTTTTAGTTGTCATTTCTAATAACAAATTAGTAGCATAGCTGAGATACTGTTGTTCTGTAGATGGTGAATACATAGCTTCTAACATAGCAACCATTCTATCTAACGTACCAGTTGGCAGACGGGTTTCACTACTCCAAAAATTCTGAACTAGAAGTCTTTAAAAAGAAAACGCAAATTATGGTCTCTTTAAAATATAAACTGTTTGACAAAATCCAAGTTCAAAATTGTAAAAATTTCAAGTGGAATCCAATAAAACAAAACTACTATATTTTACAAGAATAACAACCTACTGCCCGCCCAAATGTTTTCTAAATATTATTTTTGCATAAAACTAAAACTCAATTGTTTTGATAATCTTAGATTGTCTTTTTGTTGATAAAAATAGGAACCAAGTCAGATGGTATGCAATGGACTATTTAAATATTTGTGATATGAAATAAGAAATTCAATTCAGGACTCAATGATCGTATTCGCAACTATGTTCTTGACAACACAAGAGCAGTCGACTAGTTACAATCGCTAAAGATCATTGAAGAACAATATAATGATGGTCATACTTGCACTTTCCCCTGTGTTTACTTGTGCCGCCATTTTGTATCTACCGTTCTTAAACTTCACTACTGGTGAAATCGAGAGTGACAAGAATGACTTTCCTTAGTTTGTAATTGCCATTCAAAACCCCATTCTTCCGTTCTATACAATCTCGGGTTCTCAAGAACTTAGTTGCAAATACGACCAAGGTGATTGAGTTGACAATCAACCAGATGGTCAGGAATATAACTTCTTGGTTACTGATAATAGTTGTCCCAATAACTCAAGCAACCATGACCACGTAAGAACGGTATTTGGCCGATAGCATAGAGGATTTTTATAGTGGATCTTTACAGTAATCATCGGCCTATGTGTGATTTTCGGAGTTGGTCGGGTTCCAGTTAAAACAATCCATGAATCATAGAGTGTTTTGATCGGGACTTATACATTTGGCCGATATTCAGGGGAAACCAGTCTTCAGAGTGTGCGGTCTTCAGGGTTTTCACTGTACTAATGTTCATAACTTAAATAATACTATACCTGCACATCATATCTTCATCACCTAAACCCTTTAATAAACATTCTTTAGTTTTTAACATTATTTCATGTCCTTCAGTACACTCGTCTTCTCTAAACATACAAAAAAATCATTATCAATTTTAATAACCTCAAGGACAAAGTAAAATCATGGATCAAAAATATACCTAATCAAAGACATTGCAAAGAATTGCAGACTCTGTAACTTTACCGTTACATACACTTGATGTCGGATAGAGGCTATTTGAAAGCGGTCAATATGGCAAAAGAATCGGTCATGTCCGGAATATATGGGCAATTCCACAGCCCAGCAGAGCCTAGATCATTTCCAGTTGAAGGGTAACTGAAATATCATGAAAGGGAATAAAGTTTATGATTTCCTTTTCTGCGTCTGATAGGATCAATGAAGACAGCAACACCATGAAATATATTTTCACCAAGTTAAAAAAAATCAGACAAAATCGGCCCAGTTTTGAACCACACTGATTGCCTCCATGATGCAAAGCTGGCCTAGCATCATATCTAAGCTAAGCTAATTTGCTAATTTGAATCTTACCTATAGTTATCATAAATCCACATTAACAATTCAAACATAACTTTACGACATAGAGTACTGGGATGATGTGAGAAGGAGGTTATGGAATCCATTATTGAACTCATTTCATTACTTGTTAGTTTCTCTTTTATTGATGTTATAATATTCAGAGCTACCAGTTGTGTCAATTCATTTCTGAAACAGTGAGTACAGTTTGATAGGATGAAATAAGTTACTATTACCATACAGGGTGGGACTGCTTAGCTTGGGTTTTTAGACTTATGCCAGATTTTCACATGTTGGCTAAGAATACATGTAGAATCCATGACAACCATAGTCTTTCCGATATAACCAAGTAAATAAGGCAACAATTCAAACACTCTAAACAAATGTACTTCGGCAAATTCTTAATTTACAGATCCAATATGTGTTTTTGTCGGTCTATTCAGTTTTGTTTTCTAATACGTTTTGATGCAATTTGGTTTAGATTAGCAGTGATCTACAAATGCGAAATTCAAATCATCGATTTGGCAATATGGCTGTCTCTGCTGACAACAAATGAAAGACCACTATTTTGATTACATTAGCAACATCAACATGCCGCCATCTTGGAAAAGTCTCATTGAATCACCTTAAAAGTTCAAGAGGAAATAATTATGTATGCAAAAAACAGTAAATCTTTGTAACCCTGAATCTGCCTATAGCAAAATAGGAAATCTTTAATTAACAGAGAATTTGATTGGATGATTAACATATAACCCAGAACAAGAGGTGCATAACAATTTTGTCAGATCAAGTTTACCTGATTAAGATTTGCATTTTAATTAGATTGAAAAAAAAAAAAAAAATTTAGTGTGTCCAATTACAACTGGAGCATAAAATTATACCTTTGTGTTAAGAATGATAGTAATCCTTTAGTTTTTAATTCCATAAAAACATTATCAATTTGATCTATTCGACCATGTACCACTTCTAAACATAATCTTCTACTTTCACCATTGAGATTGGGTAACATAAATAACAGTTTATTTAGTAATCTGAAAAAAATAATTATTATTATCATTAAATCTTTGATGACATCTATATGTTGTGTTGAAACATCATATGCCTAACCTTATTAAAGAAGTGTGTCATATTCCATAGTATCTGTTTTGTTTTAAATGTTGCTCCGCTCTTCTGTATGAAGTTCAATCGTCAATATTATTACACACTTATGAAAAATATTAAAGAGATTGTTTTCACATATTTATGTGTATTAGGAACACTAACAGCATAAATTGTCAGTAAAATATTTTTTACCCTTGCAATTCCCCTAAAACTAATCTAAAACTAAGTTTTAAGGCTTCATTATTGCAAAAGCTGATACAGTACAGATTGAGAGATATTAATACCAGACAAACATCATCTCAGAATATTGTATCCATTTTTATGAAGACAGCCCCTCAATCTTATCACTGCTAGCAGTAAATAAGCTTGGAAAATGCTAGAATTTATGTTCCAACAAATATGCTGTAAGTGGAACAGTAAGCATTTTTAGTTTTGTTTTTTGCATGTAAATAGCCTTCAGAAGTACAGTACTATAAATGCACAATAGTCACATTAATCACATTTCCACTGAGAATTGTGAAGGAAAGGTAGCTCTAAGCTAGACTAGCCTTAGTTTTATTGCCAAAAAGGTTGTGTTTACATTGAGTTTTACTGGTTCCCGAACAACTTTAGCCTTAACCAAAAAGTCACACATTATAGACAGCACGCAATCTACAAGACTTAACATTTATTCTACTAGTTAAACAGAAAAGAAATTGCTGAACGCAAAAAGCTTTGATAACGGTTCTACAATTTGCCTAGTGGAAACACTCAAAAGCTAGCTTAAAGCCGACTTTTCTGCCAGCGGAAACACAGTTAAGGGGATAGTGAACATGCCCCTATTAATGATAATCCACCAATGTATAGGCTATAAAATCAAAAGAACCTATCATACCTATCTGCTATAGGAGGATATTGTTGATGTATTCTATGTATA
The DNA here is from genome assembly GCA_029955415.1 of Lottia scabra. NCBI lineage: Eukaryota > Metazoa > Mollusca > Gastropoda > Lottiidae > Lottia > Lottia scabra. The sequence goes on along the minus strand of JARJEI010000083.1, from coordinate 46,755 downwards.
CAATATATAAAGTTATCAGGTTTAGATAACTGTAAAGAGGAGATATTGTTTATAATATAAGTATGAAATTCTCCTTCTGTTTCTTTCTCTTTAACTTCTAGATATTTTAATATCATTCCAACAACTTCCCCTGTAGCTGTATAAACAGGTTTCGATTTATCACTCATTAAAAATGCTACTGTTGTGAAAAACCTGCAAAATAAGATTTCAGAATTTTTTTATATGATATTATAAAAGGGTTAATTCAGTAAACAAGAACTACAGACATCTGATTGAAAAATTGGAATGGTGCAAATTGATCCTCTTAGCTTCTCTGATACACATACAAAAACCTACAATATCTTTAACATTGATGAAAATTAGAAATTTAAAAAGAAGGGAAGTTTTATTAATTGTAGAAAGATGTTAGCCCTGGCATTAAATTTTTTTTCATTATATTCAGATTTGAAGAAACAAAATAATATAATATAAAAAAAATACAAAACTCCTCAAAGGCAAAAATTTCTTTTTACAATTTTACAATTAAAGCCTAAAATTAGAACTGTAAAAATGTTTTTTTTTGCATATGAAAGACACCATTTAAATTCTTAATCAGATATCTAGTTCCAGTACTCTCACTCAGCAATAAATTCATTAATTAATCAAGCAGTTTTTGTGATTATTTAGCATTTATAAAATTTAAATCAAAAAGTCTTACTTGTGTCTATCTACAGGACAGTCTGGACCGTAAGGTGGAAATTTACAAGTTATAACTACACCTAGTAACTGTATACCAACAGATTTATTTTCTTCACTTTTTAACTGATTATAGATAATTCTAGAAAGAAATATATTGGTCAATCAAAGTAGTGGTCTGAAAAATTTAACAGCTTAACAGCTCAAAGTAAAGAGTTTATAATGCACACATTTTTATCCTAAAATGCCTGTCAAACAAGTGGTGTGACTAAAAATTCTGAATTATAACCAGCGATTCCCCAATCAATATCATGTGTCGGCCATTTTGTAATTGATCACTAATGCATGAAGATGCTAAAATGGAATGCGACAACCACATGACAAAAGTCATATTTATATTCAAAGACATTCAAGTACACCTGAACATGTTATCACTATTTTCAGCATTTCCATGAAAAGTCAGGAATCTCATTTTTTTCAAACTTGTGCAATTAAGATTTGGACAAAGCATGAAAACTATGGCCAAGTAAAATACAATAAGAGTACATAATCATACTCAGCAAAAAAGAAAAAAGAACGGAAATCAAAAGTTCATAAACTTACTTATATGGAATTTCAATTCTGTCATGCCAACACTCTAAAACTGTTTTTAACATTTCTAGATTATTTTTAAAGATTTGTTTATTTTTATGAAAAACATTAGCCATTAAAAACTGTACAAGTCTTGAGGACATAGCTCTTTCTTCTGCTGTATCCTGTAAAACAAATTTCACAAGTTGTTCTGTTATTTCAAAATTAATATGATATTTCATAGCCCGTAAGTCTTATATTTCAAAGCCTGTAAGTGAGATATTTAAAAGACTGTAAATCAGATATTTTTTAGGCTGATATTTTTAATGTGCTAAGTCTGATATTCTGTAAGTCTTATATTTCAAAGCCTGTAAGTGAGATATTTAAAAGACTGTAAATCGGATATTTTGTAAGGCTGATATTTTTAATGTGCTAAGTCTGATATTCTGTAAGTCTTATATTTCAAAGCCTGTAAGTGAGATATTTAAAAGACTGTAAATCGGATATTTTGTAAGGCTGATATTTTTAATGTGCTAAGTCTGATATTCTGTAAGTCTTATATTTCAAAGCCTGTAAGTGAGATATTTAAAAGACTGATATTCTGTAAGTATGATATTTTAAAGGCTGTAAATCTGATATTCTGTAAGTATGATATTTTAAAGGCTGTAAATCTGATATTCTGTAAGTAAGATATTTAAAAGACTGATATTCTGTAAGTATGATATTTTAAAGGCTGTAAATCTGATATTCTGTAAGTATGATATTTTAAAGGCTGTAAATCTGATATTCTGTAAGTATGATATTTTAAAGGCTGTAAATCTGATATTCTGTAAGTATGATATTTTAAAGGCTGTAAATCTGATATTCTGTAAGTCAGATAATCTAAGGCTCTAAATCTGATATTCTGTAAGTCTGATATTTTAAAGGCTGTAAGTCTGATATTTCAAAGCCTGTAAGTCTAATACTTCAAAGCCTTAAGTCAGATATTTAAAGGTTGTAAGTTTGATATTCTGTAAGTCTGATATTTCAAAGCTTTAAGTCAGATATTCTAAGGCTCTAAATCCGATATTCTTTAAGTCTGACATTTTAAAGGCTGTTAATCAGATATTCTGTAAGTCGGATATTCTGTTAATCTGAAATCTAAAAGGCTGTTAGTCTGATATTTCAAAGGCTGTTAGTCTGATATTTCAAAGGCTGTTAGTCTGATATTTCAAAGGTTGTAAGTCTGATATTTCAAAGTCTGTAAGTCTGATATTTCAAAGGCTGTGAGTCTGATATTTTAAAGGCTTTGAGTCTGATATTTTAAAGGCTTAAAGTCTGATATTATGTACTCTGATATTTCAAAGTATGTCTAAATGGTTATCAAGAATTCTATGATATAACAGGATATTATCAAAACTTACCTGAGGTATTGATGTGGTATGCCAGGACATCATCATTACGATTAAATCAACAATGAAATAATTAACACCATCAGATGATAGTGGACCAGAAAAAATCAGCTGACATAGAGGTCTTAACCAAAACTTGGTATAAGGTTGGAATACCTGGATTAAACATAAAAAATAAATAAATACCAAATGCATCCTAATGACTTCATAAGAAAAAAAAAACTTCCAAGCTTTGGTCATCAAAATATTATGTGGTAGCAAACTTCATTTTTCTGAATTTTTGAAAACATGATTTACAATGTTTATAATATAAGCTATAAAAAAATTTTAAGCACTTTTCATTTGTATATCTTACCTCTGAGGTGTTGAATATAAGTCGTGCTATAAATATTTTGATGTTGAAACTTGTTGCTGGATTTGTCATCTTATCATAGAAATAAGACATCCACGTTGGCATTTCCTTTGGTATAGTTCCCTTAAAAATTCATTAAATATATAAATGAAGAAGCAAGAAGAAATTTGGTTTGGCTGTAGCTGTGTAGATTGGTCTACTTTTCTTTCCTAAATTGATAGAGGAAGGTAGAAAACACCTTGTAGTGTGCAACAAGGGACATGGCAGTAGCCAATCAAATGAAATGAAATGAATGGAGTTTTCCGTCCTGCTTTCTGCACCTATATGGGCTAATTGAGGACGGGCAAACGCCATGCAGTGTGCAATGAGGGAAATTTTGCCAGGACAGCGGCATTTGCCTGCTCTTATTTTTGATTTCCAACTGTCGAGGGATCTTTAACGTGCACAGCCAATAGCACAAGGGACCTCGATTTATTGTCCCATCCGAACGACTAGACACTTTTTCCATGTCAGCAGTAGAAACCAAGTTATCAGTTATGCTTACCTACACTAGCCTTTGCAAAAATTATTTCCTAAAAAAGTAGTGTCATAACCATCATCAATATTAAACTTTCATATCATTTCACTACTCCCTACTTAATTTACAATGAAAAGTCAGTTAAAAGCTTTAAAAAGCCTGACCTACCCTAGGAACTGGAGTTATAACTGTATGAAGATGTTTTATCAAAGCTACCATGGTGGCCATACATTCATGTTGATTAAGATCATCTAATTCTAACTCAATATAATCTACAGTAGAATTGTACTGATCTTGTTGTACATTGGTACTGGATGTTCTATTTAAATCTAATCTACCAGATAATCTTTCTCTTTCTACAGATCCTGTCATTATCTTCAATATAAAGTGTAATCTATAATCTACTGATATAAAGTTATTGAATATACAATATGATTAAAACAACATTGTGTACATCTTGTTGTACATTAGTACTGGATGTTCTATTTAAATCTAATCTACCAGATAATCTTTCTCTTTCTACAGATCCTGTCATTATCTACAATATAAAGTGTAATCTATAATCTACTCATATAAAGTTATTGAATCTACAATATGATTTAAACAACATTGTGTACATCTTGTTGTACATTAGTACTGGATGTTCTATTTAAATCTAATCTACCAGATAATCTTTCTCTTTCTACAGATCCTGCCATTACCTACAATATAAAGTGAAATCTAGAATCTACTGATATAAAGTTATTGAATATACAATATGATTAAAACAACATTGTGTACATCTTGTTGTACATTGGTACTGGATGTTCTATTAAAATCTAATCTACCAGATAATCTTTCTCTTTCTACAGATCCTGTCATTATCTACAATATAAAGTGAAATCTAGAATCTACCGATATAAAGTTATTGAATCTACAATATGATTAAAACAACATTGTGTACATCTTGTTGTACATTAGTACTGGATGTTCTATTAAAATCTAATCTACCAGATAATCTTTCTCTTTCTACAGATCCTGCCATTATCTTCAATATAAAGTGAAATCTAGAATTTACTGATATAAAGTTATTGAATCTACAATATGATTTAAACAACATTGTGTACATCTTGTTGTACATTGGTACTGGATGTTCTATTTAAATCTAATCTACCAGATAATCTTTCTCTTTCTACAGATCCTGTCATTATCTTCAATATAAAGTGAAATCTAGAATCTACTCATATAAAGTTATTGAATATACAATATGATTAAAACAACATTGTGTACATCTTGTTGTACATTGGTACTGGATGTTCTATTTAAATCTAATCTACCAGATAATCTTTCTACAGATCCTGTCATTATCTACAATATAAAGTGAAATCTAGAATCTACTGATATAAAGTTATTGAATCTACAATATGATTAAAACAACATTGTGTACATCTTGTTGTACATTGGTACTGGATGTTCTATTAAAATCTAATCTACCAGATAATCTTTCTCTTTCTACAGATCCTGTCATTATCTACAATATAAAGTGAAATCTAGAATCTACTGATATAAAGTTATTGAATCTACAATATGATTAAAACAACATTGTGTACATCTTGTTGTACATTAGTACTGGATGTTCTATTTAAATCTAATCTACCAGATAATCTTTCTCTTTCTACAGATCCTGTCATTATCTACAATATAAAGTGAAATCTAGAATTTACTGATATAAAGTTGTTGAATCTACAATATGATTAAAACAACACTTTGAGATCGGACAGATAGCCAGTAGAACATACTTAAAGGGATTGTAAAGTGGTTTTCTAAACTTTGTATGTGTATCAAGGACACTGATAGCATCAATTTGCGCCATTTCAATTTCCATTCCGACGTCTGTGGTTCTTACAATTCCAATAAAACTAACACGTTTTATGACATCACTGACAGTTATCTACTGGAAGCTATTATTGATATCTATGCAGATTTCTGTCAGTGACGTCATAAAACGCGTTAGTTTTAGTGGAATTGCAAGAACCACATATGTCAGAATGGAAATTGGAATGGCGCAAATTTATACTATCAGTGTCCCCAACACACATACAAAGTTTAGAAAACCACTTTACAATCCCTTTAAGAAATCTTGATTTTATAATCAATGAAATCTTGAATGTATAGTTAATGCCATGTACCCATATGAAATCTAGAAAATAGGCAAAACCATTAGCAATCTTGATTTATAGTAAATGAAATTTTGAATATATTCAATGAAATAAATTAAAATCTAGAAATAAAAATAACGCATTTTTTTTTTTATTATCAGATCTGAACATACCTAAGAGAATAATAAATACCTGAGCAGTACCAGAGTTAAAGTCATATTGATTAAGATCATCACTAAGACTACTCTCCTCTATATTCTGTGTAGATATATTATATGATGAAAATAGAGATTCTTCATCTTCTCCATGTCTTATCTCTTTAACTTCATTTCTTATTGATACAAATCTTTTCTTTCTTTCTAATGGTGACTACAAAATACAAAACCCCAAAACCTCAAATTATTTTTTAGCAAATGATTACAAAATACAAATTTTCACCTAATATTTTCAAAAATTAATAAATTGTTATTCATTTCATAAAATGCCACACTGCATCTAATTTTGATGAATTATTATCCTGTTCAGAAATGAAATGAAATTGAGTTTTACGTCCTGCTTTCCTGCTAATGGGCAATTGACCAGGGGTCTGCAAGAATCAGATGTTTTTGACCTTTTTCAGATGTTCTGTTCTGAACAAGCTCCGAGTAATTCTGGAATTGTTCTGGACAGGAAGTGGAAATTTCTATATGCAACTAAAATCTGAGTAGTTCTAGACAGGTTCTGGACAGGAAATGACTGCTATTACTGCACTAAAATACGGTTGCGACATTTGCCGCCATCTTGATTTCGTCACTGTTCCAGCTGCACCACCTCGCTAATTGGGACAGAAAATCTTTGTCCGGAACAATATTCTAGTTCACTCAAATCCAGTTCCTACAGTTCTGGCTGTTCTGGACAATGATTCGTGCAGACCCCAGGACAGCAGCATAAGCCTACTTGATTTTTCGATTTCCAACTGTCGAGGGATCTTTTACGTGCATAGCATGTAGCACATGGGACCTTATCCAGACATACATGTGTAATCTCCCGATAATGTCGGGTTTCTACCGCTTTTGCATGCCATCTCCCGATCTACCGGCGGGAGGTCAAAATCTACCGCTTTTTCATTTTTTCGAAAGCATAATTTTTACACGTGACCTACCGTTTTTCAATGTCCAAATTCTTTATCATAAATCAATAAAAAATCAATCATTATTAAATTCTGATTGCCCATTACACGTGTTAATCTCATCATGTAACGAGATTATCATTGTCTTATTAATTAATCCCCTAATTAAGATGATAATTTGATCTATTTTCACACGACAATTGGCATTTTAAGCACACCATAACACGTGACAAATGTTTATAACAACATCCGGGTATTTCTACTTTCACTTTTACAATCGAAATTATACAGGAGCCTAATCTTTAACACCAAACGAAATTTTGAAGCCTTTTTAAGTTTTCATATTATTAAAATAACAGTCAATCATCAATATGACGTCTGTAGACATCGTTTAGCATGTCCTTCCATTATCGGTAGATTATTATGCGAGACTGGGAGTACAAATTTAATATACCTGTAATTTCGTTTCATAAAATTAGTTTATTTTTTAATGTAGCCTGTAAACATTCAGCTCATGACTGCCTTTACAGGCCTACCTGTTGTTAGTATATGCCTTTCAATGTCGGCTAAAAACTTCGCGAGTTTTCATCGACGAAATGATCGTCATTCATTCTGTTCAAGTTAAAAAATCAGGATAGGATCGTAAAGTTTTAAGAAATATGAATTACACTTGGGAATTTAGCTGTCAGTTCTTGGATAATCCTGTTCAGAGAGAGTGTATAGTTTATATAATTCACTTCAGTTACAAATATATATTACTTACATCTAATTCAGACTTAAATTCAAATATCTTCTCACAATCTAATATATTGTCTAATAGAAACTGACCCTGTAATAATATATCATTTTAAATACTTTAATATTGATAAAATATAAAACATTCTAATATAAACCACATTAAATGCATGTGCTTTTCACCACTTAACTATGAAATAAGGCTTTTTAAGAGATAAGCTAAACATTGTTCATATTTCACATATTTCAAAAACCAATTTTAATAATTGAATAATAAAGTTAATTTTCACATAATTGGCATAGAATTTTTACAAAATAATAAATGATAATTAAAGTAGTCAGATAGGAATTTTCAAATAACGTATTTGAATCTGAATTTTCTGCAAATATCAGAATTTTCCAGTTACTAAAATGATAAGATTTTTCTACTTGCCAAAAAGAATTTTTACACAAAGGAACAGAATTTTCAGTTTTCAAGTTTGATTCTCAAGAGAAAAAATAAATCATATAACATAATTATCTTCACAGATTTCAAATTGTTTATTTACCTTGGTTGGTTTGTCAGAGAAAAGAAAACCATTATAAAATTTAGCTTCAGTCTGTGTACATGATATAATAGAGATCATAAGATTATAAGCTGAACAGTGATATTGTCTTCTCAGTTCAACCAATCCTGTTTCACCTCTTGTGTCTTCACTTCTTGCTTCATGAGCACATCTAAAATGGTTTGAAATAAAAGTATATTATACAGTAATATCAATGAGTAAAGAAATGGAGTATTACATCCTACTCTTGCAATGAGAAAAATTTTGCCAGTACAGCATCATAACCTGTACACACACTCAAGGGCATGGCTTTATCCAAACTATTGGGGGGAGGGGGGGGGGGACGAATCAGGATGGTTTGTAGAGTCCAAGTACTTCGCGAAGCAAACCCAAACAGAAGGTCCTCGCCCTAGAGAATATTCCAAGATTCAAGTTGGCAATAGGGACTTCCAACTATGATTTGCATCTGATCGATTTTGATTCTTCAAAAAATCTTTCTTAATAATCAAATTATGGGGGAAACCGAGACCCTTTCCCACAAGGCTTCTAGATAGTTATTCTCATTCAAACAATTTGAAACTTTTCCATGTCAGCATCTCCGACCTGCATAACTGACAGGAGGAAACCAGGTTGGAAATCCAAAGTACCATCTCATTTGAAAAGTAAAGAGAATCCAATTCTACAAGACGAATTGTGGCGCAATTTTCAATAAATAGACTGAGTGGGAAAAAAATAAGCTCACTTAGTTGCCTTTTGAGTCATTTCTTTTCCAGTTTCAACTTTAGTTTGACAGTATTTTTCATTAATAACTGAGTTTTTACTGTTGACTTCATCTTTAGCTAGTCTTGAATATAACAGCTCCATTAATTCAAAACATCCAATCTTAGTAGTAAGTTGATTTTCTAGTTCAGCTTGTGGTCCCTTAAATTATATCGACAACTTAAATACCATTTTTAATAAGATAGCTCGCCAGGCAAGGTCACATATATGCAAACTGTCAGCTTTGCTAAAATTAGAACATTGGACTGAAAGGCAACCATTACAGATATGAAATATTCAACATTTCAGAGCATTTTAAGCTAAAAACTTAACACATGTAGAAGAACAAGGGCAATAATTCATGGTAAATATTTTGTGATTTTGATGATTTTCAATAGGGTTCATCATCAACGGGAATGAGCTTCATCCATGGTCATAAAAAACAATTCAGTTAGTAAAACTTTACTAAGACTGTACAAACCTTAACAAGTTTGGCTTCAATTTCACTCATAATATAATTTATATGAGTCAAGAAGAACTCTATCACAGCTGACTTGTGTACAAGACGTAACATTGGTAAACAAACTCTAGACATGGCAGCCATTCTAATAGCAGACGGAAAACTACCAGAGCTGGTAAATATCTTATAAGGTATATCTAGCGCTAATTTCTGTTTGTCTTGAGGTAGCCTGAAATCACAAAAGAATAGGCTAAAAGGGGAAGAGTTGCCATTTTTCTTGGGTTGATGTGGGTGTTGAGTATATGTAGTATTCACGCGTCGGCCATCTTGGATCCATATCAAGGTTCATAAAGCAAGCAAACAAAAGCAGCGGCTTGCCACTGCAGAAAAATCACCACCTTGAGGTCATTACTCAAACCTAATAAAATTTTACATCGTTAAAATCGGAATTAATCACGCTAATGATAAAATACTTTCAGATGAATTGTTTCTTCACATATTTCTGAGAAAATGGCCGAAAAGGCAGTTTTTGGACTGTTTTTTTGCTGTTGATATGGTAATTAGTGACGTCATTCCTTCCATTCATTTGACGTTGTATTTCATAAATGGGTTGACGTCAGTTGCGTTATAAACCTCGGTTTCTAGGCGGTAAAAGCAAGGCGTGAATAAGGTCTATAGCTGGACTAAAATCGCATAATTGTTTAACTATACCTCAAATAAGAAATTTCATTTTCTATTCTTATTATGTGTTTTCTTTTTATGTTGGAGTTCCATATAAAATGAGTGGATATTTTAAATTGATTTGAAGGCTGAAATATGGCGAACAATCTAATTAAAATGTATATTTAGATGACACCACTAGTGATCTAAAATTTTTTAATCTGTTCTGGGTCATTTTGATCCCAATCTATCAAATGCTATAATCAGTTAAAGACTACATCAATCATTATGTTGACAAGAAAGTTTTCCATGTAAAAAAATAACAAACCTTCTTGTATATCTTGCAATAACAGCCTGTATCTCATCTTCATATACATGTTTACTTTCACGACAAAATATACTGATTAATAATTCTAATAGCATAGAACATCCAGACAGTTCTAAAGCTAGTAATATCTGGAAAAAAAAAATTGATTTCAGAAATTTACAAGCAAAGTGAATTATATCAAACTTTTCTTGGACCCATTATGGTTCAACCAATGTAATGCAGTGTAAATGGTGGAAATTCGTCCAGAATCAGCCTACCACTTTTTATTTTCAACTTTCGAAGAATCTTTTAAGTGCACAGTCTATGGAATCAATGACTGTATGCTTTGTTTAGGATTTATATGACAAACGAAAAAGATATGGATAAACATGTTTACCAAAACTAGGCAGAGAATACAAAAATATATGATATAAAACCTTATAATTTAAAACTTAAATCTAAAGATAATAACAAAAATACTCATTAGGTTAAAACCAAATTCTCCCTTTTAAAGGACTTTTGAAATAACTTTCTAATGTCCCAAAACTGCACTAAATGGGAATGATTAGACAATAACTAATATATGGTAATCGAAACTATTCGAGCAATATTTCCAATACTTTTTAAAGAACCTCAAAATAATGGGTACTTTTTGTGATTTTTTATCACCTACATAGTATTTTAAGCAAACTAACCTTATTAATAGCTGAGATGTAATCTTTGTATTTAGGACTTCCTTTAGTAAATTCATTACTTTTAATGGGAAAATTATCTGCTACAAATCTGTCTAAACTGGATCTAAAAAAAAATTTAAATTATGCGTAAAATCTAACTCTTGCATTCTTAAGCTAAAATTTTTGTCAGTAATGTTGCGAAATATTTCCCGAGACAGAAATGTGTGGAATCCTTTTTGACCCAGTTTCTGAATTGAGAATAGCAAACAATGTACAAAAAACAGATAAACAGTACCTAATACCCAAAGTCTAATAATACAGTTTAAAGGAATACAACCCCTTAGAATAAACAAAAAATCAAAATTTTCAAACTTGGTCAATAGGAGTATATATTCATCAGGGGACTTACCTTGTGGCATAACTATACAACAGATTACCTAAATAATCTGATAAATCCAGAAAACTATGTTTATATACAATAATTGAAAAACGCTTACTCAAATTTTAAGCTTTTTTCAATATCAACCTGTAATTGTTTACAAAATTACATAGTTTTATGGGTTTATTTGATTCTGTTTGTATACTGATGATGAATACATACTCTTATTGACCAATTTTTTTTTTTTTTTCATTCTAAGAGGTGTTATCGCTTTAAGATTTTCAAATTAAAGTTTTCTCTCTCATAGGTCGAACCTTTCATGGTGGAAAAATTAGACTAAGCTAAATACTTACTTTAATTTGGTAATATATGTATCTTGAGACATGGCGAAAAAAGGTAACAGATCTAAAACTTTGTTCTGAAATATAATCATTAGAAGTGTATGGTATTCACAAGCCATTCAAACTCATAGATTCTAAGTTAATGTATAAGACAAAAATATAAAATACAATATACCTTGAAAGCTAAGTTTGTTCTGTTATCTACCAACATAGTCTGATACATTTCAAATACTGTAGAAAATGAAGGGTGAGAAGTATGGGATGTTACCTGAAAAAAAGAAAACCTAAATAAATGTAATATTCTCTAGAAATGGTTGTGCTTGGTTAAAATTTTCAAATTTCTGCATACAAGCACTCATTATAAAATCAAAATAATCAAAATAAGGTTTAATAATACTGCAAGTACCAAAAGACAATCATATTGTAAGACAACAACTATATAAACTACAATAAGTACTAAATACAGATTTGGAACCCTTTTTCCTCTTAAATATGTGACAAATGGGCATTCTTATGTGTTAAAGAGAATAAAATTTCCATTCGTAATTAAAGTCATTTTGTGGTCTCATTGTGGTCTCAAAATATCAAAGTTGCATTAAGAGTTATCTCCCATAGACTTGTTGAAGGAGCCTGAATAAAAATAATGCTTGAAATTTCTGTGTGTGCTCTTTACTTAAATTTAAGCCATCATCATTGTAATTTAAGTCCTCAAATGTTCAAAAGGTACAGTATACATACCCTGCTATCTATAAGCAGCACTTTAGTTAGTAGAGAAACAGCTAAATTCTGTAATTCTGATGGAGCCTTACCAGTCCACCAAATTGAAAATTTATTCCATTCAGATAGGATAGTTGAAGCTACATTTGGACCTTCTCTGAAATAAAATATAGACAAAATTTCAATTCTCTAACTAGCATATGGAACACATTACAGTGTTTAATAAAGTTGATTTTGATGCAATATTATTTAAATTAGATTACATTTTGTTTCGGTTATTTTTTTTATTTTCGACTCATTGTAATCAAACAAGGTTTATAAGATCAGTGTGTCTGGTAAAGTCGATTTCAGCCAATCAGAAACTACCTTCAAGATTGCGAGTCTATTGATATGCATTGTGGGAAGACGAAACAGAAAGTAAATCGACACAGCAGTCAAAATTATGACGTAATACGAAACATTCTTGTAAATATTGTTCTGACTGGCTGAAGGGTGGCATGTATGCTATAAATAGCTTATTTCGTTAGCAGAACATGCTCGCCTTATAAACTTTGTTCAATTACAATGATTTTGATGTGGCATTTTGGACTGCTTAAAAATCTACAACATGTGCAGCCTGTGGCACAGAGTCTCTGTGTATTGTTCCACTAGAACAGCCAAACAATTTTACAACCTCAGACCCCTGGATCAATCTGAGGGTACAAAAAAATCTCTGCCATGTGGGTCAAGAATAGTGCTGGGTATTGATTACCTAATTGAGATTGATTATCGACAGCAGGCACCGATCAATAAACGATTAATATTTGAAATATTTTAATTTAAAAATCTTCTGATTTTGTCTGTTGATTTACGTTTTTGATAATCAAAATTAAAAATTCATAGCGTTGATTTTTTCAACCAACCCTTGTCGTAAATTCTACAGAAAGTAAATATTCAATGAAAATTATATGGCTATCAATAAGGAATTACAATCAATAAAGTGATGCTCAACTGGAAGGCAGACAATTACGAATCTATCCCATAATAACACTTACTTTTTTCTTAGAGTTCTGTCTCTTGCAATATAATCTACAGTAGCACCAAGTATACTGTTGACTTTTCTACCATGAGTACTAACTTGATTAGTAAGAATTGGTATAACGGTACTACCATTCTCGGCTATATACTGACAGATGACTGATTTAAACATGAGAAAGAACACTTCACCATGTTGTAAGTGAACACCAGGTGTTTTACCTTGTATAACATCATCATTTAATAACGCTGTCATCAATTCATCATCCTGTAAAAATGAAATTGAGTTTGACTTTCCACCTTTCTATGCTAAAGAGGACAGGCAAACATGATGCATTGTAAAATGAGAGAATTTTGCCAGTACAGTTGTACGATCCGACTTTTTGTTCCTTGTCAACGGTCTATTCTCCAATTTGAATGACAAGACACTGACATAAACAACTTTCACAAGAATTCTGTCTACCAGCTGGTCCTTGGCCAAACCAATACCCATTTACAGCTGGGTAGATCTGAAAAATTAAGGATGGGTTTTCACATTTTTTATGGGTCAAATCAAGCTTACTAATTGATTAATTGGTGTTTCTAATGAACAATCCATGTATTTGTAAGTTATTTAGCCGTATGTGGACGTAGAAAGGCATGGGGAATTCATTTGACTTCATCAGCTTCAAAACGCTAAATTTAGACTCCATGTTTGATCACGTGACCAAATGACGTCATATGAAGTCGTGTGATTGAAGCTGTACAAGAATTAATTTTAGTATTTTATTATCATTAACTAAATCTATTCAAAAGGAGAAATGGTGAGTTTAAACTGATTTAGATTAATTAATTTTTTTGAAAAATGATATTTGAATAAATCATTTCCTGTTGCTGGACAAAATAAATGGAATACCAAAATACACGAGAGGATATCGGCACATTCTTAAAATAATAGCCAATCAAATTGAATATTGGAAATCGGGTCGATCGGAAATGTAAACATGGGGATTCCAAACAAAAATGAAGGCAACAATCTTTAAGAAAGATGTATTTTCAAGGTTGTGCCAGATTTGAGAACTAATTTGAGAAGTAAAAACCACCAATTGATTAACAAAACCAAGTAAATGATTTCAATGCTCAAACTGACTACGCTTTATAAAGTAAAATATTTCAGTTGTATTCTCCAAAACCAAAAACCAAAATGTTACCTTTAATCCTAGTTTAAAAGATAATTCTAGTAAAGATTTTCCTAGTGTTGAAGCTGCTGGTGTTAATGTTATAATCTTCTTTAATTTACCTTTCACTTCATAAATACCCTGAAAATATGACAAAATATTTTTTTTTCACAGGATAATATGTGCTAAAAGAAATATTCCAATGCATCCATATCTCAATGCATAGTCAAGTCATTTTTTTTATTTCTCAAGGCTGGTAACTATAAACGCACATGGATTTGAAGGCTTAAATTTCAAGGGAAAGTTCTAAGACTAAGGTTTTATTAATCGAAGGAATGATAAACATATCCCTTTAACTAGCACATGTGTCTTATCTTGGCTGTACTCCAAGTATATTTTTCTTTACTTGCAGGAAAATTAAATTTTCATTCTGTCAACTTTTAAATCATTTCTATCAGCTGGTAAATAAAATATTCAGACCAATATATTCCTTTAATATAGTATATATATCACATCTATATACCCAGTGGCGTATGCCCCCCCTTTACTATGTCTTTTTTTCGTTTTTTTTTTTAAGAATGGGGAGAATACGACATCAAAAATGTCTAACCCATTAACGTTTACTATAAAACATACTTGGTCCACGTCAGAAACCGTTAAATTAGTACAATTTATACTTATTCTATGTTTTTAAGCCAAAAAAAAGGTCAAAAATTTTTTCGCCCCGCTGCGCTCAGCTAAAGTTACCATCTACGCCCCCCTCTTTCCAAAAACCTGGATCCGCCCCTGATACCAACCTTGTAAACAGTATCAAATACTAATTGTTGTTTATTATTATTAACTAGTAAACCAGTCTTGTTAAGTAGTATATAACCTGATACTAAATGTTGTAATACATTATGACCAACAACTGGATCATTTAACGCTAGATTAGTCAACAAACCAAACAGATCTCTGAAATCAATAAAAAAAAAAACATAAGCTATGTGTGCACTCCAAAATTAATACTCAGTTGACATGTGACGATGAGTTCCACTATAATAACTGTTCCAAAGAACATTTGTTATGTAATTATCGTTAAATTTGGAACTTTTATTATAAAATACTTGACCTAACCCTAACCCTGATATTATATGATAAGAGTTCCTGAGATCATTTATTATAATAACGTTTGTTCCAAAGGGAATATTTATTATGAGGAACAAATATACAGTCACAGACATAGTGGACCATAGCCATGTACGCCCACCACGGAATGCAGATAGTAAAACGAAAAAGCCTTAAATTTAATCAGAAGTAAACTAAACTTTCTCAAACCTTTCGATTTAGGTCCAATAACATCCATTTTAAGTTTCATCAAAATTGGTTGAAAACTAAGTGAGTAATAGCATATTTATAACCGTCGAAAATAGCTCAAATTCGAACTTGATCTTCATTATAAATATGTAAACACATATCAAATTTCATTTGATTCCGTCAAAAACTCTAGTTTTTAGAGGATTTACAAGCAAATGATGACAGACGGACAGGGGTGTCGACAATATATGCGTATAAAAATTTCGAAAACCTCTATACAATCCCTGTAAAATTGATTGTTTGACTATTCAGATGTGTGAAACACTTAAATATTAGTACTGTACCTATCTCCTTGTAAATGCTGTTTAATGGCAGACTTCAGATCACTGACTGTTTTAGCTGGTAGGTTTTTAGTCATAATAACAAGTATCTGTTGTAACTACAATAATAGATCATACAAGTTTTATACACATACTACCATTACTTCTTAATTCTTTATCAGATCAGAAATTTGAGAGGGGAACATTCAGTATTTCGGTCTTGAATATATGTAAATAACATTCAAAAGTACTGCAAATATACATTTTTTCTGTATATTTGTATTTTCTATAAAAGGCATAGTATCACTATTTAATTTTTATTTTTGACTTTTATTGTCATTATCATGGTTTTAAAGGCTTAAATTTCGACAGTGACCAAGTGAATACTTTGACTGATAAAGAATTACTGTTTCTGAGACAAAGGTATGATTGGTTAAACAAATGGTAGACGTGCCCCATGCTCCTTAATGAGCATGCTCATCAAGGAAAACTTTTTATAGGCCCACATTATAATGGGGTTGTATATTGTTGTCACCCATGTCTGTCCACAATTGGCTTGTGAACACAATAGAGTCTACAGTTTTCATCTGATTTGAATGAAATTTAATAAGATCATCTATATTTATGAGATTTTGGACAATTTCAAACTTGTCTATTTTTCAATGAACGTTTTTTGAGTTATTGCCCTTGACTTACGCTAAAAATGAAATTGACTTATGAACGCGATAGAGAATACACTTTACATCAAATTGAATGAAATTTGGTGCGGTCATTTATATTGATTAGATCTTGGACAAGTTTGACTTTGACGATTTTTCGATGAACGGATTTTGAGTTATTGCCCTTGACTTAGTCAGAACGCTCAGACTAATCAAAATACATGGACAGCTTAAACTTGGTTATGACAAACTTATGATCTTACCTCTGATGGTAAATTATTCATAACTTCTACATCTCCCATATTAAAACCTACAGATTGAGGTTGTACAACACATTTAATCAGTAATTCCCATAGTTTATCACTCCATATTGTATCAGGAATCACCTTTATAGCATCTTTAGGGTATTTACCAATCAAAACAGATAAAAAATTGGTGATTCTAACAATTACGGTACATTTATTTCTGGAAAAGAAAATTATTAAAGTTAAAACATATTCGGGCTAAAACAACAGGTATCTTGTTGAGCCTTTTCAGCTTCCATACATAATGGTACTCCTAAAATTAGTACACATATTTGCCCTAATTAATCACTCAAAAGGATTGCAAATATTTTTCAAAATTTATTATATATGTATAACAGACACTGAGAGCATTCATTTGCACCATTCCCATTTTCAATTAGATTATGTGTTTGATTCTATGACAAATCGCAAAATATGCTTGTATCACAGAAGACCTCTGTGGGATGTGAAGTTATCAAACACTTGAATAAGCGCTAGAATCGAAACATCTGATTGATAAATGGAATGGTGCAAATTGTTGCTCTAAGTTTACAATCCCTTAAAATGAAATGAAATGGAGTTTAACATCCTGCTTTCCTGCACCTATATGGGCTAATTGAGGACGGGCAAACACCATGCAATGTGCAATGAGGGAAATTTTGCCAGGACAGCTGCATTAGCCTACCCATTTTGCAATTTCCAACTGTAAAGGGATGTTTAACATGAACAGCCTGTTGCACACAGGTCCTCGGTTTATTGTCTCATCCGAATGACTAGACATTTATTCCATGTCAGCCCCTTCGACTTAAATCACTGACAGGGGGGAAACCGCGTTGAAAAATTCGAAAGTATACAACCCCTAAAGAAATGTGTCATATCTTATTTTGAACATGTGCTTCAGTTTTCTCACCTATTAAAATCTTCTATTTCTCTAGGTGTAAAATACTCTGCAGTACTGTCTTTATATAATTTAGATACATCTTCAATACTACATAATGATATATTATTTAGAAAATATTCTAAACTTTCAAACAACTTAGATGTATTAGAACCAGTTCCTAAAACGACAAGTCAAAAAATATTGTAGGTGTATAAAATCAATTTTTATCACATAATAATGGCAGTCTCAGAAACTTTTGAGTAAAATCTGGTCACATTTCAGTCATTTTTTCTTTCTATTTTAGTTAAGACATAGTCATATCTACCATTGATATCAATTTGTCCTTTGGTTAAGCTAAATAACATGTAAAGAAATAATTGTCCCTTCCTCATTAGGAAGTGTGCAATCAGGGAAAACATTTGTAATATAAACAAGCAGTAGCACAGTGAACCTCAGATAATTGTTCAAGGTTTTTTCCAGGTCAACTCCCACAACCTATTCAGCATCAGATGACCAGAGTCAACTTATGTTAAAGGGATTGTGTAAAAAGGTTTTATAAATTTCAAATGTGTATTAGAGACAATTATAAAATCAATTTGCACCAGTCAACTCTTTCAATTTGGCATCTGTCTCGCAATTCCACTTTAACTAAGTGTTGCATGACGTCACAGTTCCAAAATAGGCTTATTTCATAGAAAACTTTTGCGAGTGTCATCATTAAAAATTTCATAGGTAATTGATGCTATCAGTAATCTTGATACACATACAAAAATTTAGAAAAGTCTCTTTACAATCCCTTACAATAGGTGGGACAAATACAAACATGGGTCTATTACCTGTGAATATATTTACTGGAGTCAATAAACCTTCACCAAATACCCAGGTATAACAATCTAATCCAGCTAATAACATATCAAACCAATTTATAGTAGATGTTAGAGTGAATGTATCTGATATCTTTAATAACGTAGGACAAGCTGATATACCACTTTTACCATGAGTTGCTGTACCACCACCTTCAAATCTATCAACAAAAATACATTGATAACAGATTCAATTATGAAGAACAAAATGAAAACCAGAATATATACAAGAATACAGTCTAACTTCCAGCTCCAATATGAGCTTAATGAAATGGCTATATGATGAGGAGCACAAAGAGGGAAATAACAGGACAGGCACATAAGTCTACTCTCTTTTTTTGAGGAGAGCACAGGGATTGAGTTGGTTACACATATGTAGTTATAATACAACTGCGAAAACAGTCAAAGTAAATGTTCAATGAAAAAGCAGAGGTACTAAATGTGTTCATATTTGAGTTGTGACAGTACAAACTTTTATATAATGTGTACAAATTGGAGGATCCAATTGAAGTATCCCACAGAAAAAAGTACTTATATTTAGATATGTTTTGACAGCATAATCTTTTATATAAATCTATATAGAGATAAGCCATCCGAAACTATCGTGTCGTTCTTATGTCATAGAAATAACAGACCTGAATCTAGTTGGAGTCCATTAAAATTAGCACGCCCGACTAAAATAGTCGATTGAAGAAATAAAGCCTTCGTATCACATGTACACATAATTTTCAGCATATACAATTTTAAAATTCATATGTAATTTGTAATCAGCCAAATTACAAAATAGTCCGTGATTAATCATGATGGCGACGCTGTAAATTTTGCTAAAGTTAAGCTGGGAGTTCCAGATATCATTTTGAAAGAAAAACAGGTTGAAACCTTGGAAGCTGTGTACTATGGAGATGACTGTGTCACTGTTTTACCTGAAGGCTATGGGAAAGGCTTGATTTTTCAGCTCTTACCTTGGACCTAGCTAACCGGACGAAAGAACGACGCGATATTTTCTGACGCATCTTTCATTTTTACTTTGTTTACATAGTGACGTCACAGGTTGTTTACATAGCAACATCACGTTATTCTGGTATAGAAAAGTAGTTCGGCTTTAAAAATGTCTCCTGATTATCCTTGTATCCTGATTCTGGTTAACCAGGTCAGGCGCGTTCTCGTATGAGAGATAAGCTTCATATAGAATCAAAATATACCATTTTAATGACTCTTTCATATTGATGACACATTTATTTAGTTGTTATCTAAATTATAAATCATCAACAACAGACAAACAGATGTCTTACCGTGATATAAAATGAGCAGCTCCACCACTTTTCAGAAATGTACTAAAATAGTCTTGAATGGTTTTTATACCTATAAGTACAAATAAGTTAGCTTTAAAGACAATATGTACATATATTAGGCAATGATTATCCAGTACAATATGTACATACATTAAGCAAAGATTATCCAGTACAATATGTACATACATTAGGCAAAGATTATCTAGTACAATATGTACATACACTAGGCAAAGATTATCTAGTACAATATGTACATACATTAGGCAAAGATTATCTTGTACAATATGTACATACATTAAGCAAAGATTATCTAGTACAATATGTACATACATTAGGCAAAGATTATCCAGTACAATATGTACATACATTAGGCAAAGATTATCTAGTACAAATATGTACACATACATTAGGCAAAGATTATCTAGTACAATATGTACATACATTAGGCAAAGATTATCTAGTACAATATGTACATACATTAAGCAAAGATTATCTAGTACAATATGTACATACATTAGGCAAAGATTATCTAGTACAATATGTACATACATTAGGTAAAGATTATCTAGTACAATATGTACATACATTACGCAAAGATTATCTAGTACAATATGTACATACATTAGGCAAAGATTATCTAGTACAATATGTACATACATTACGCAAAGATTATCTAGTACAATATGTACATACATTAAGCAAAGATTATCTAGTACAATATGTACATACATTAGGCAAAGATTATCTTGTACAATATGTACATACATTAAGCAAAGATTATCTAGTACAATATGTACATACATTAGGCAAAGATTATCCAGTACAATATGTACATACATTAGGCAAAGATTATCTAGTACAATATGTACATACATTAGGCAAAGATTATCTAGTACAATATGTACATACATTAAGCAAAGATTATCTAGTACAATATGTACATACATTGAGCAAAGATTATCTAGTACAATATGTACATAGATTAAGCAAAGATTATCTAGTACAATATGTACATACATTAGGCAAAGATTATCTAGTACAATATGTACATACATTAAGCAAAGATTATCTTGTACAATATGTACATACATTAAGCAAAGATTATCTTGCACAATATGTACATACATTAAGCAAAGATTATCTAGTACAATATGTACATACATTAGGCAAAGATTATCTAGTACAATATGTACATACTTTAGGAAAAGATTATCTAGTACAATATGTACATACATTGAGCAAAGATTATCTAGTTTAATATGTACATACATTCGGCAAATATTATCTAGTACAATATAATCTAGTACAATATGTACATACTTTAGGAAAAGATTATCTACTAGTACAATATGTACATACAAAAGGCAAAGATTATCTCGTACATATGTACATACATTAGACAAAGATTATCTAGTACAATATGTACATACATTAGGCAAAGATTATCTAGTACAATATGTACATACATTAGACAAAGTTATCTAGTACAATATGTAAGCTTACATACATTAAACAAAGTTATCTAGTTCAATGTGTACCGGTACATACATTAGGCAAAGATTATCTTGTACAATATGTACATACATAAGGCAAAGATTATCTAGTACAATATGTACATACATTAGGCAAAGATTATCTAGTACAATATGTACATACATAAGGCAAAGATTATCTAGTACAATATGTACACACATAAATAGGAAAAGATTATCTAAATTGGGGTGTGATGGTCTGAAGACCTTGAATAAGTATAAGTCATCTTTTTCAACATAATTCCAGTCTACCCAGCTGTAAATGGATACGGATAATCCGAGAAAGATCAATGCCAAGTTTTTTGGACAGGAACCAGTTAGGAGAAAGGATCCTCACGTAACCTAAGTTGTTATCCTTGTAAAATAAAGATCTTTCTTTCTTTCATATCCTAATCCAGCCAGGATGTTCTAACATATCTTTAATTGACTAAACTATGATACATGCTTTATAAATAATGATTACCTGGAACATGTGTACATAAATTATAAACTAGTTTCATACAGGTATGTCTACATTCTGCTTGAGGTCTTCCACATTGTCTTGATAACCATCGTACAGCTATATCTAATGTTTTATTACTCCATTCTCTATAATATACAAATGTCACATAATCACTATACAATTCATATGATATCATTATTAATATACTTATCTCTGAATATCATACTTAATATACAATTCTCTTGATATTATTATTAATATACTATTCTCTTGATATTATTATTAATATACAAGTTTCTTGATATTATTATTAATATACAATTCTCTTGATATTATTATTAATATACTATTCTCTTGATATTATTATTAATATACAAGTTTCTTGATATTATTATTAATATACAATTCTCTTGATATTATTATTAATATACTATTCTCTTGATATTATTATTAATATACTATTCTCTTGATATTATCATTAATATACAATTCTCTGAATACCATTATTAATATACAAGTTTCTTAATATCATTAATAATATACAATTCTCTTGATATTATTATTAATATACAATTCTCTTGATATTATTATTAATATACAAGTTTTTTGATATGATTATTAATATACAATTCTCTTGATATTATTATTAACATACAATTCTCTTGATATTATTATTAATATACTATTCTCTTGATATTATTATTAATATACTATTCTCTTGATATTATTATTAATATACAATTCTCTTGATATTATTATTAATATACTATTCTCTTGATATTATTATTAATATACTATTCTCTTGATATTATTATTAACATACAATTCTCTTGATATTATCATTAATATACAATTCTCTGAATATCATAATTAATATACAATTCTCTTGATATTATTATTAATATACAATTCTCTGAATACCATAATTAATATACAATTCTCTTGATATTATTATTAATATACTATTCTCTTGATATTATTATTAACATACAATTCTCTTGATATTATTATTAATATACAATTCTCTTGATATTATCATTAATATACAATCAAATGTTATTCAACTCTAATATAAGAATATCATTGTAAATAAGAAAAAATATCATTCTTTATTAAGTAGCAAACTAAATTAAAACCAAAAAAGGATTTTTTTCAGATTCTTATTGATTTCCAAAGAAAACGTTCTTATAAATTGTAAGAAATTACTTCTTTAAAAATTACTTACCTGGGTTCTTGTCTAACTTTACTTGGTTTCTTCAATATGGCTTCATGAAATATTATAATACGTTGAAGATGGTCCAAAACAGCCACACACTGTTCTTGAGTACCTATAAAAAAACAAGGAAAAAATCAATAGGATCATATTTTTGGGTATTATTCATGATTACTGAAAATATCTCATGTATCCTCTAGGGGGTAACTTGAAAATGGAAATTTCATACAATTTTTGTCAAACAGATCAAATGAAAACTTTGTAAATTGCTAATTTCATTCAAAATCAAACTTTACGTGAAGTTAAAAAAAAATAATACCTACCAAGTGACTTATCATCTTTGTGAGCTAAGCTTAAACTTTCTACAAAATGTACTAAAATCTGGAATGTATATCTATCTACTAAACTCTTCTCTTCTCTACAAAAATATAAACAGATAATTACATCATTTATAATATTAAAATAAAAAAAAAATTATAAAACTAAAAATTGACTTTATAACACAAAATAAATCTTGACTGGCAAAATTTGATTTAAAGGATTTACAAGCTTTTTCTACATCTTTAATAAAAGAGCTAAAATGTTTTAATTTAAGTCTACATACCTGAATATTTGGTAAATATTGTTGAAAGCTAGAGCAGCACCTAATCTTTTAAATACACTTGGATGTAGAGCAAAACTAAATATTCTTTTTAATATAGAGCTAGCATTAACAGGGCTCTTTTCAACTGTCTGAAATAATGAAACAGATGCATGAAGTAAGCAGTGCGTAAATTTCAGTCATGACAGCTGTTTGAGACGTAGTCATTTCTTAGTCAAATGTCAGTTGAATCATAAAAACCTATTTCAAAATAATTTGAAAAGAACATGTACCGGTACTTTCATGCACCTCATTCATAACAACTTAATTAATTTGCTCTTTTCTGATATTTTATAATCAATCTTTTATACTCATTGGTTCTAGACCAGTGGTTCCGAACCTTTTTCATACTATGGCCCGAAATTTACGAAACTCCCAGAGCTGTGGCACACTGTTTAATTCAAAATACCAAGGGGTGGTTGTGTGTCTCCTCATCATCGGAAGTCCAAATGCATTTGACCACAAGCAACTATACAGACGTTACACAACAAAATATAGTAAAATAAAATTTGGGCTAATGAAAAAATTATACACACAGTCATGCCCCATGGCCCCCCGACAAAACCCCATGGCCGCAGGTTGGGAACCACTGCTTTAGACCATAGCTACCAGCACCAGGTATCACCAGGCAACCCCTGTCCCTCAAAGAAACACCACTGCACTTAATTTCCATTTTGATGATTACCTCAGGAAAACTCAACATTACACAAATCTCTAATTGTAAACATGTTTTGTATATCATATAAATAAAGAGAAATATACTTACCCTGACAGAGGATTGTTTCAATGACCAATGTAAAAATTCACGTAAACATTTTCCACTAAAATCTCTCAATGAGGTATCATCAGCTTGAATTATACTGTCCTAAAATATACAAAACCACAGCCATATACGCCCACCACAGCATGTGGATGGTAAAACGAAAAAGCCTTAAATTTAATCAGGAGTAAACTAAACATTTGAAGTTTCTTCAAAATCGGTTGAAAACTAAGAGAGTAATAGCATATTTAAGACTTTGGGGCAAGGGAATTAACTCTGCTTCTAACAATCGAAAATAGCTCAAATTTGAACTTGATCTTCATTTTATGAATATGTATACACATGCCAAATTTCATTTGATTCCATCAAAAATTACAGTTTTAAGACAGACCGACGGACGGACAGGGGTGCTGACAATATACGTCCACATAGAGAGATATGGGTGTATAAAAACGATAATGCTGGATGTGTTTGCATCTTCACATTGTGAAGATGAGGACAGAATTTGTAATAGCTTGACAATGCGAAGATGAAACCCAAGACAAAAGCCATCCATCAAGTCTCCTTCCTGAGGAAAACAATTCTAAGAGTGTTTGAAATATTCCTGTAAATAAGTTTCTGTATACTCAAGATTTTGTTTCTAAAACCTTTCAACATCTTTTTAAAATGTCAACATCTTGAAAGAAGACAAATACCACGTTATGTATAAACAAACGCTGAATACTGAAAAAGGATTATAAAATGTTAAGGCTACTTGGGACAACCAATGTTGTGCAGTGGGGAATGGGGAAAGAAGACAAATATCACGTTATATATAAACAAACACTGAAAACATAAAAGATCACTTTTAAATTGAAGCAATTTTTGAATGTAGTTATACGTTCTTATTTTCTGAGTAAATTTGGATGGTTGACACTGTGCAGTGTTGAATGAGGGAAAGAAAAAAAAACATCACACCATCACGATGGGCTAAACAAACGATGAATACATAAAAGATCACATTTTGTCATTTTAAATTGAATGAAGTTTTACATCCAATTTTTCTGCACCTGTTTAGGCTTATGGCCATGAGAGAAGGCTGTGCAGTGTTGAATGGGGGAAACACCAACACAATGCAGTGAGGAATAAAGGAAACAAGACTTATATCAATAATAGCACGTCAGTTTTCTTTAAAAAAAAAATTATAAAATTAGATTTTTTTAACGCTAAGTCCTGTTCATGAGCTGTTTAAACAAATTAAACCAAGCTATTTACATCTATATTAACTAAAAATTCACATTTTCGACTTTTTAATATTTATAATTTTTTTCTGGCATGGAAAAAGAAACTTTTCTATTAGCCCTCCTGACACATATATTCTTGACATTGATATATTAAAAGTATTTTTGGTGAACAGATATCGGTCATCGCGCTAAGCCAGGCAATATAAGAAGTTATCAATAAAACTAGTGTTGGCTCTAATCTTATGGAATAATTGTTCCAGTTAGTCACTCGTATCAACTTCGGCACTAGACTAACGTACTAGATACCCTCGTATACTATACGGTAGTCACCATATTGAATAAATTATTGTTCAACTAATCACAATTATTCTTGTATCAACTTCAGAACTAGACTAGTGGCTAGATAACCTTGTATACTATACAGAGATCAATCACTCGTATCTACTTCAGAACTAGACTAGTGGCTAGATAACCTTGTATACTATACAGAGATCGCCATATTGAATATATTATATTGTAGCCAATCACAATCATTCTTCAGAAAGTGTCGTCTTCTTTCGCGGTAAAATCAGCAAATCAAAATAAATCTCCAAACAAGAGTTGTCTTTTCATGCCCTTTTACCCGGCAAGATGGCCGCCTATCATGGCCAAGTCATTCTATAGTCTTGTACAAAATGACGAAGGTTGATCTGAATGAGTTAGAATGTTTCTCTGTAGAACCCTGGAAGTCAATGCCAGGATAGAAAGGAATGGTGGAAATTGCCAAGATCAGACGATCAATCAATAGAATTATCGTACAGTAAATATGTCGTCTGTCACTCCAATTACAAGTCAGCCGTTGACACCTTTACAAAAATAACTTCTATTTCTAAGTGATCAACTTTTTAAAAGAATTTGACATCTAAAGTGAATTATGTTGTTTTTGTAAGATCATGTCTGTTTCATTTTGGAGTTAAGTCAAATTTTTCAACCCAGTTCCCCTGTAAGTGATACAAGTTTGAGGGGCTGACATGGAAAATGCGTAATAAATTCCAAGTCAGCCATCAAAACTTTTAAAAGAATTTGTTGTTTTTGTAAGATCATTTTCGTCATGTCTGTTACATTTTGGGGTTAAATCAGATTTTTCAAACTGGTTTCCCCTGTCAGTGATGCAGGTCGTACGGGCTGACATGGAAAAAGCGTCTAGTCGTTCAGATGAGACAATAAACTGAGACCCTGTGTGCTATTGGCTGTGAGCATTATAAATCCACCAACAGTTGATAACTAAATAGAGCATGAACTGACAAAATTTCCCTCATTGCACACTGCATGGCATTTGTCCAGTCTATTAGAACAAATAGGTCAAGAAAAGCAAGACGTAAAACACCATTTTTTTTTCATTTTCAAAGCGGCATATAACTCAGAAGTTGTGAGTATTCGCAGTAAAGAACATTTCAATCATCCCTCATAATTAGTTCTTTGACATTAATGTAGGTGTAATTAAAAATCAGTTAATCAATATGGTGGGGGATCTGTGTCAAAATCAATTAAACAGCAATATGTCAATATGGCAGGGGATCAATGTCAAATCAGTGAGTTAATTAATTTGTCTATTGATCAGATATGGAAAGAAAATTTATTCTTTTGATAATTTACTAAATGTTCTTGTCATCTTTAGCAATTAAAAGTTAATTAATTGGAAAATTATTGAAATAAAGACTTGCTACTAAATCGGAAAAGTCATAAATAGAATGCCATATTGTCTGCCAAGTTTGAAAGTTCAAAATACAACTGGTATTTTAGTTAGACTACACCAATTATAGAAAACACATATAGAAAACACATATTATAGAAAACACATATTATAGAAAACACATATAGAAAACACATATAGAAAACACATATACAGAAATTGTCTGTTCAACCAATCAAACCTTACTCTCAGAAAATTAAACTCTAAGCCAATTGAAGGAATTATGCGAATTTTCGTACAGTTCTACTGGTAGTACTTCTGACCAAAATCGACCCAAAATACAGAAAATAGTTTATCAGGACAGGACAGAAAATAATTTATCAGGACAGGACAGAAAATAATTTATCAGGACAGGACAGAAAATAATTTATCAGGACAGGACAGAAAATAGTTTATCAGGACAGGACAGAAAATAGTTTATCAGGACAGGACAGAAAATAGTTTATCAGGAAAGGACAGAAAATAGTTTATCAGGACAGGACAGAAAATAGTTTATCAGGACAGGACGGAAAATAATTTATCAGGACAGGACAGAAAATAATTTATCAGAACAGGACGGAAAATAATTTATCAGAACAGGACGGAAAATAGTTTATCAGGACAGGACAGAAAATAGTTTATCAGGACAGGACAGAAAATAATTTATCAGGACAGGACAGAAAATAGTTTATCAGGACAGGACAGAAATAGTTTATCAGGACAGGACAGAAAATAATTTATCAGGACAGGACAGAAAATAGTTTATCAGACAGGACAGAAAATAGTTTATCAGGACAGGACAGAAAATAATTTATCAGGACAAGACGGAAAATAGTTTATCAGGACAGGACGGAAAATAGTTTATCAGGACAGGACGGAAAATAGTTTATCAGGACAGGACGGAAAATAGTTTATCAGGACAGGACGGAAAATAGTTTATCAGGACAGGACGGAAAATAGTTTATCAGGACAGGACAGAAAATAAAATAATTTATCAGGACAGGACAGAAAATAATTTATCAGGACAGGACAGAAAATAGTTTATCACGACAGGACGGAAAACAGTTTATCAGGACAGGACAGAAAATAATTTATCAGGACAGGACAGGACAGAAAATAATTTATCAGGACAGGACGGAAAATAATTTATCAGGACAGGACGGAAAATAGTTTATCAGGACAGGACAGAAAATAGTTTATCAGAACAGGACAGGACAGAAAATAGTTTATCAGGACAGGACAGAAAATAAAATAGTTTATCAGGACAGGACAGAAAATAATTTATCAGGACAGGACAGAAAATAGTTTATCAGGACAGGACAGAAAATAATTTATCAGGACAGGACAGAAAATAGTTTATCAGGACAGGACAGAAAATAAAATAATTTATCAGGACAGGACAGAAAATAGTTTATCAGGACGGAAAATAATTTATCAGGACAGGACAGAAAATAGTTTATCAGGACAGGACAGAAAACAGTTTATCAGGACAGGACAGAAAATAATTTATCAGGACAGGACAGAAAATAGTTTATCAGGACAGGACAGAAAACAGTTTATCAGGACAGGACAGAAAATAAAATAATTTATCAGGACAGGACAGAAAATAATTTATCAGGACAGGACAGAAAATAATTTATCAGGACAGGACAGAAAACAGTTTATCAGGACAGGACAGAAAATAAAATAATTTATCAGGACAGGACAGAAAATAATTTATCAGGACAGGACAGAAAATAGTTTATCAGGACAGGACAGAAAATAATTTATCAGGACAGGACAGAAAATAATTTATCAGGACAGGACAGAAAATAGTTTATCAGGACAGGACAGAAAATAGTTTATCAGGACAGGACAGAAAATAAAATAATTTATCAGGACAGGACAGAAAATAGTTTATCAGGACGGAAAATAATTTATCAGGACAGAAAATAAAATAATTTATCAGGACAGGACAGAAAATAGTTTATCAGGACGGAAAATAATTTATCAGGACAGGACAGAAAATAGTTTATCAGGACAGGACAGAAAATAAAATAATTTATCAGGACAGGACAGAAAATAGTTTATCAGGACGGAAAATAATTTATCAGGACAGGACAGAAAATAATTTATCAGGACAGGACAGAAAATAGTTTATCACGACAGGACGGAAAACAGTTTATCAGGACAGGACAGAAAATAATTTATCAGGACAGGACAGAAAATAATTTATCAGGACAGGACGGAAAATAGTTTATCAGGACAGGACAGAAAATAGTTTATCAGGACAGGACAGGACAGAAAATAGTTTATCAGGACAGGACAGAAAATAAAATACTTTATCAGGACAGGACAGAAAATAGTTTATCAGGACAGGACAGAAAATAGTTTATCAGGACAGGACAGAAAATAATTTATCAGGACAGGACAGAAAATAGTTTATCAGGACAGGACAGAAAATAATTTATCAGGACAGGACAGAAAATAGTTTATCAGGACAGGACAGAAAATAATTTATCAGGACAGGACAGAAAATAGTTTATCAGGACAGGACAGAAAACAGTTTATCAGGACAGGACAGAAAATAAAATAATTTATCAGGACAGGACAGAAAATAATTTATCAGGACAGGACAGAAAATAGTTTATCAGGACAGGACGGAAAACAGTTTATCAGGACAGAAAATAATTTATCAGGACAGGACAGAAAATAAAATAATTTATCAGGACAGGACAGAAAATAATTTATCAGAACAGGACAGAAAATAGTTTATCAGGACAGGACAGAAAACAGTTTATCAGGACAGGACGGAAAACAGTTTATCAGGACAGGACGGAAAACAATTTATCAGGACAGGACAGAAAATAATTTATCAGGACAGGACAGATAATAGTTTATCAGGACAGGACGGAAAATAGTTTATCAGGACAGGACGGAAAATAGTTTATCAGGACAGGACGGAAAATAGTTTATCAGGACAGGACAGAAAATAAAATAATTTATCAGGACAGGACAGAAAATAATTTATCAGGACAGGACAGAAAATAGTTTAACAGGACGGAAAATAATTTATCAGGACAGGACCGAAAATAAAATAATTTATCAGGACAGGACAGAAAATAGTTTATCAGGACAGGACAGAAAATAATTTATCAGGACAGGACCGAAAATAGTTAATCAGGACAGGACAGAAAACAGTTTATCAGGACAGGACAGAAAATAGTTTATCAGGACAGGACAGAAAATAAAATAATTTATCAGGACAGGACAGAAAATAATTTATCAGGACAGGACCGAAAATAATTTATCAGGACAGGATGGAAAACAGTTTATCAGGACAGGACAGAAAATAGTTTATCAGGACAGGATGGAAAACAGTTTATCAGGACAGGACAGAAAATAATTTATCAGGACAGGACGGAAAATAGTTTATCAGGACAGGACAGAAAATAAAATAATTTATCAGGACAGGACAGAAAATAGTTTATCAGGACAGGACGGAAAATAATTTATCAAGACAGGACAGAAAATAATTTATCAGGACAGGACAGAAAATAGTTTATCAGGACAGGACGGAAAATAATTTATCAAGACAGGACAGAAAATAATTTATCAGGACAGGACAGAAAATAGTTTATCAGGACAGGACAGAAAACAGTTTATCAGGACAGAACAGAAATAGTTTATCAGGACAGGACAGAAAATAAAATAATTTATCAGGACAGGACAGAAAATAATTTATCAGGACAGGACAGAAAATAGTTTATCAGGACAGGACGGAAAACAGTTTATCAGGACAGGACAGAAAATAATTTATCAGGACAGGACAGAAAATAATTTATCAGGACAAGACAGAAAATAATTTATCAGGACGGGACAGAAAATAAAATAATTTATCAGGACAGGACAGAAAATAGTTAATCAGGACGGGACAGAAAATAAAATGATTTATCAGGACAGGACAGAAAATAAAATAATTTATCAGGACAGGACAGAAAATAGTTTATCAGGACAGGACGGAAAATAATTTATCAGGACAGGACAGAAAATAATTTATCAGGACAGGACAGAAAATAATTTATCAGGACAGGACAGAAAATAGTTTATCAGGACAGGACGGAAAACAGTTTATCAGGACAGAAAATAATTTATCAGGACAGGACAGAAAATAGTTTATCAGGACAGGACAGAAAATAGTTTATCAGGACAGGACAGAAAATAATTTATCAGGACAGGACAGAAAATAATTTATCAGGACAGGACAGAAAACAGTTTATTAGGACAGGACGGAAAATAATTTATCAGGACAGGACGGAAAACAGTTTATCAGGACACGACAGAAAATAATTTATCAGGACAGGACGGAAAACAGTTTATCAGGACAGGACAGAAAATAATTTATCAGGACAGGACAGAAAATAATTTATCAGGACAGGACAGAAAATAATTTATCATTACAGGACAGAAAATAATTTATCAGGACAGGACAGACCCACACCATCTGGGTCCAGTTTGGCCGTTTCTCAAAAAGTTTTATGCATAAACATTGTTGTAAGATTGTAATTATTCATTGTAAAATGTTAAACTTACATCAAAATTTATCACAAGATTTTTGGAGAAACAGGAGACAAGAACTTTGGCAGAGTAGAAACACATCTGGGCTAATCGATGTATAAAGTAACTGACACGTTTCAGATACACAGCCCTCACCATGACAATAAGTTTTGGAAATAGGGTTGGAACATTTTTTGTAAAAGCAATGAATTTATCATTTCTTAGGGGGGATCTTAGTTACGAGCCTGCAAAATATTTTGTTTAAGTCAAATGGAAAACTTTAAGTGTCTGTCAACTGTCAAAGCTTTGTCTGAACTGAGCCAATCTGAGTTAAGTCGTTGTTAATCTATATCGGAAGGGACATGTCACTAGTGCTGGCACAATATGTATCGTTGTATGGATGTATCGCGATACGTCATACCACGATACACGTATCGTATCCAGAGGTCGTGTATCGATACTTGACG
Organism: Lottia scabra; assembly: GCA_029955415.1. NCBI lineage: Eukaryota > Metazoa > Mollusca > Gastropoda > Lottiidae > Lottia > Lottia scabra. The sequence continues at coordinate 14,138 of JARJEI010000083.1, read as the reverse complement.
ATACCTCTAATTTCGTAAAAAGTGAAGAGTTTTTTTTACAATTCATTATTTTTTCTAATCGATTTTGTTGAAATTATTTTGAAAATATTTATAAGATGTAGATATGGACCACTCCTATCAACTAAATTACCAAATTTCACATGAAGAAAGCTATACAAAAATAGATATCGTTACTTTGTAGATGAAATTTCAATTGTTGTGCCTTTATCCCATATCGCGATACGTATTGTATCGTGACCTTTGTATCGCGATTCGTATCGTATCGTGGCATGTTCATTATCCCAAACAAGTTGTAAAAAATTAGGATGTAAAACCCCATTTCATTTTATTCCAGTCTCACATGGGAAGATTGCGGTTGATGTACAATATTGGATACGGGATATCGCTAGCTTCTTTACTTCTTGCTGTTGGTATCATGGCCCGATTTAAGTAAGTATCAAACTTGGGCACCAAAATTCCAGCCTCCAGAGGGTTTTGGACGAACAAGGCACATGGTTAATTAGAACAAGTGGTTGCCTAGCAATATACGCCCACCTTCCTTATAAAACTCTGTGAATTTTAGTTGAATCAAACCCAAATTCGAACTTGTCTGAGATCTTATGAATATAATCCTACAAACAAAATTTTATTCAAATCAACCCAAAACTGTGGTCTCTATTGCGTTCACAAGCCAATTGTGGACAGACAGACGATAAAACATACAGACGGATAATAATGAATAGAACTTACTTTTTTAATAATATGAAATACAATTTACATTGTAAATGTTGATAATGAACAGAACTTACATTTTGAATAATAATAATGAAATAGAACTTACAATTTAAATAATAATGCTGAATAGAATTTGTTTAATTAAAAAGAAATAGAACTTACAAATATAGTATCTAATAAAGCCATAGTTTCAAAACTTTCTCCCATTTTATTATTAGTAAACCAATGTATTAACTGCATGGTAAGAGGCTCAAATAATTGTTTAGCAACCTGAAATAAAACCAGTAATTGTACATGTCCACATAGGAGTACACCATCAGTATATCTGAAAATCTGAGCCAATCTGCTGAGTGAGCTTCAATCATACAAGGTAAAATAGCTAAGTTGGTAGTGAGAAGGGTTTTTGTCTGGTATTCCATGGCTTTGAATTCTCCCCATAGTAAAAATATTTGTGATGCAATAGTCTCTTAACTATCTCCTAGTACCCCTTTGCCCACTTTAAGTAATATTAAGAGCCAACATGAAAGTAAAAGGATATTTGTCGGTTGATGGAGTAATCCATTCCATACTTTTCAAAAGTGTCTAAGAGGCTGTTCAGGTACCCCTTGTGGTGTTCGCTGGTACCCCCAAGGGGTACTAGTACCCCTGGTTGGGAACCAAGGTTATAGAGCTTTATTCTGAATGATATTTGACCATAGCTTCAGAAAAAAATATCACATTTCTTTACAGAGAAACAGGATTCAAACTTGTATTTCTGATTCAAAATGCACTGCACTTTTTCAGTTCTTGTCCAAATATCAAACACTAAACCTTTAATATTATTGTATCAATTATGAAGATAACAGTGACAATACCTGTTCAACATCACAAGCTAGTTTTAACATAGCAGGGAATAACTTCTTATATAATTTCTGCATGGGATATCGTTTCTGTTGTTCTCCAGGTTGTTGAGCGCCACGTCCCAGACAATATAATATTAAAGAATGTAGAAGTTCACAAGCTGCTACTTTAGTTTGTCTATCACTCGATGTACTGGCCAATTCTACCACATGGGGTAAAAATGGATCTAAAATATAAACTAGAACCGTGATAACGGTACTGAGCAGTGCGCAATTTAAACATCCTTGAACGGTTGCATTTTAGTCCTGCATATAAATTAGGTCATGTGACAGAGCTGTTTATAGTTAAAAATCTCAATTTTCAATCGGCTATTAAACCGGAAGTAAACTTCGGAACATTATGTAAATCGGATGATATCCTGATCACTTATATCGATTGAAAGAAAAGTTGGGCAATTCAAGATGGTGGTCTACAAGTTACTTCCAGGTCCAATTTTATCCTTTTTTTTTCTATGAATGTTATGTCATTTTCAGGGGCGCCGGAAGGAAATGTTAGCGACGGGGGCGGAGCTGTGATATAAAGGGCACCATATGACCGAGCGAAGCGAGGGAACATTCTGGTCTAGGGGTTCGGGGGCGCCGTAACCCCCCCCCCCCCCCCCCGACCAAGAAAATTTTGTATTTTAGAGCTTCTTAGATCACTTCATAGGTATACCAGAACGTACGTCATGCCTAATCATTTTGTTGGCAATAGATTGAAAATGCCATAAACATCAAAATTATATAAATCGGATGTCGATTTAAAGAAAACATGTACATTTCAAGATGGCCAACGTGTTACTTCCGGTTACGATTTTGTCATATTTTTTTCTTTGTTAGTCATGTTCTTTCATATCTTAAGAAGAAATTGTTACCTATCTTATGAAATCCGTAATTAAGATAACACGTGTTTTTTCCCGCCAAAAAAAACACGCAGAGTTACTATAGAACAAAGAACAAAATTCGAAAAAGCAATTTTGATCGAAATATCTAGTGTTATACATTTTTGGAAACAGGAGATAAAGCGTGATAATAATAAAAGATAATTTGTGACGTACATGAATTAGGTCACGTGACAGAGCTGTTTAAAGTCAAAACTCGACATTTTCAAATGGCTATAAAACCGGAAGTAGACATCGGACAGCAAAAATGAATACATCAGTTGATAGATCTCATCAAGGGCAATGACTTTTGTTCAGGTCACAAGGTCACCCAAGGTCAAGGTCACAAGATATGAGCCTTAAAAGTTTTGACTATTACTGAAAATTGTTTACCGGAAATAAAAAAAAAAACCAAATCGAAATTCAAAAATCGGCTTCCCATGTTTTGTTAGCAATCGACTGTAGATTCCATACACATCATTTTTATTCAAATCGGATGATTCCCTGATTCTGAATTTCGATTTAAAGTAAAATCAGTCAGTTCAAGATGGCGGCCGATATGAAACAGCTGGGTCAGATTTTATCATTTTATATTTAGTGAATAATGATTACTAGCACATTGCAAAATGATATTTTAGAATATCTTCATTATTCCGGAAGTTGACATTTCAACTTTACAAGCGAATGACGTCAAAACCGGAAGTGATATAACATTTTTGAAAAGATCATTTTGTTTGTCATCAAAATGTCTATGCATATGTAAGTTTTCATATTGATCAAAATAAAATTGCAAAAGTTGAAAAAATTGTCAAAAAAGTGCTTCAAAAAGTCAGCGACAAAGTTTTAAAAATGCATGTTTTTAAACCCCCAATTTGAAGACAATCGGTTAATAAAATAAACAAAAAAAATTCCATCAAAATCGGTTGAAAATCAGAGATGAAAATGGTAAAAACATTAAATTGGGCTTATTGGCCATACGTCATTTCCTGTTGGACGAAAATGCATCATTTTATATTCACCTAATACCGTGCAGTTAGGCATAGTAAAAAATTATATGAGATAATGTGTGGCATGCTCCCTTCATACCGAATTAGCGTGACCAGAAGTAGACAAAAAAAAAAAAACATACACTATGAAAACAAAGCAGTGCGTTCGCTAGAACGCACTGCAAAAAATATGTTTTGGAGTCTACTTAACTTTCTTTTCTGCACCAGACTGAATTTTTAAATTAGGAAATGTACTGTGCAATGAAAAAAATTATGTCAGGACAGCAGCGTTTTCTTATTCTATTTCTTTCTATTTTGGTTTCAAACAATCATGGATCACTTCAAAAGCCTGTGGTAAAGAGGGCCTCGGTTTAATGTCCCATCCCTCTGACTGAATCATTGAAAGGGGGAAACCTGGTTTGAAAATCACAAGGTATTATCTCAGCCCATGCCGTATTTGAACCTTTGACACTCAAGTTATTGAGCAAGCATCTTTAAAGGCTGCAAATGTGAAAATAAATAAAACCTACCGAAGTATATAATAGGTTTCATATCAATAAATGGTATATCAAAACGTAGATGTTGTTCTGTATCCCAGGCTATAGCTTGTTTACTGATATCATCTTGTGAATTAGTTAATAATGTATAGTTAATACTACCACCTAATGATCCTAAATATTGTACCACCCTATCTTTAATAACACCTAGTTTAGATTCGTAACTCTGAAATACAAAGTTTTTGTTATTGTGAAAAAAAAGACAAAAGCTCTAGGCACTGAAAAATTTATGAATTCTGTTTATTTAGAAAATTGATCATTCCCTTTGATCATCTCATAAATTGAAAATCTTTTTCACATATAATAGGAGTCGCACACGTATCCGTTTCTGCCCAAAAAAGCTCGCCCGGTCACTTTTTGGGGGTCCGTGAGGGGTCCGCTGGAGATCCTCAAGAGGTCCGCAAGCGGTCATTAGCCTAATTTTCATTTCCGCGCGAGTTTTGAACATGTTCAAAAAACTGGGGCGGTCGAAGCTACTCGGGTGTCTTCCGGTCTTTGCTCGGATCTCGCTCGGATCTCGTCCGTTTAAAAGAAACCGGGCGAACTTCGCCCTGACGTGGCCATGCAGTCTCCCGGATGTGTCACGGAAAGAGCCGAACGGGAGAGCGTCCAACGTGCTCCGGGCATATAAAAGGCCGTTTTTTGGCGCGGCGAGTCATTTCTATTCCGGGTGACTTCCTGGCAAAAGACGGGCAACCTACGGGAGAACTATACATATTTTTTCAACAAACGGAAGCGTCCGCGACACTCCGGGCCAACAGATGACCGGGCCAGAGACGTTGCTAATAAACGGATACGTGTGCGACTCCTATTAGACAGGTCAAAACTAAATGAAAACTGAATGTTTCTCTTTTAATTTTTGTAACTAGATTTGAACAAAAGTTTAATTGAATTTTAATTTATACTTATACAGGCATTTATCACATATAACCTCTAAAAAACTTCCAGGGAATTTTTTTCATCAATTATAGGAGAACCGAAGACTGCTCTGATTCTGAAAGGTATTACAGGAAGCTCTATCAGCTGGTAAAGTATTTAAGTCATAATCTTTTAGTGATTTCACCAACCTTTTCTGACTGTTTTGTCTTTTCTTTCACCAATCTTATAGGTAATTTAACTTTTTTATCAGATTTTGATTTTGTCATATTAATAGTTTCTACATTCACTTCATCAGCACCTAAAACACAAATATCATAATACAGGAAAAACTTAAATGTGCACCCCTTGTTAGACAGGCACTTTTAAGGGTAAAATACTGTGTCACATTGTAATCTAACAAGATTTATAAGGCGAGCGTGTTCTTGTTAAGATTTCAGCTAATCAGAAAGTAAAGCAATTCATCATTATTACGTCATGGACTGCCGTGTTGATTTACTTTCTGTTTCGATCCCCCACAATGCATAGACACACGATTGGTTGAAATTGACTTTACTAGAACGCGCCTGTCATATAAATATTGTCAGATTACAATGAGACAAAAAAAAAAAGAAGAAAAATGTAATTTAATTTTAGTGTATTAAATAAGAAATAGAACCATACCTTTATCAACAGTTCTAATATAATTATCTAGGTATGGTAATATAGAACTATAATGTGGTTTTAATATATGATGTGGTAAATTATGACACCAGTATTCCAGAGCATCTATAGCTATACCAGCTAATGGTAAATAACTCAATCCTAATGTTAAAGCCACCTACAATTAAAGCAAAAAAAAAACGTTTCATAAAAGGCTTGATAAAAAGCCCCTAATTTTACAAAGTGCTCTTCCAACACATACACATATTATGTGTATTATGTTTATGTTATGATAATATTAAAGGGATAAGGATAATTTCCATTCCAACATCTGTGGTTCTTGCAATTCCACTATAGCTAACGCGTTTTATGACGTCACTGACAGTGATCTACCTTTCGGTACTATTGATATCTATGCAGATCACTGTCCACTGTTAGTGTTATTGCAAGAACCACAGACGTCGGAATTGAAATTGGAATGGCGCAAATTGATGCTGTAAGTGTCCACAATACACATACAAAGTTTAGAAATACGCTTTACAATCCCTTTAAACACAAGAGATAACTCTACCTGTATAGCTGGTACAACATCTATCATTTGTTCTGTTATTATTTCTTTAGGTAATGATAAAATTAATGTTAAACAAGAGAGATAACTCTACCTGTATAGCTGGTACAACATCTATCATTTGTTCTGTTATTATTTCTTTAGGTAATGATAATATTAATGTTAAACAAGAGAGATAACTCTACCTGTATAGCTGGTACAACATCTATCATTTGTTCTGTTATTATTTCTTTAGGTAATGATAATATTAATGTTAAACAAGAGAGATAACTCTACCTGTATAGCTGGTACAACATCTATCATTTGTTCTGTTATTATTTCTTTAGGTAATGATAATATTAATGTTAAACAAGAGAGATAACTCTACCTGTATAGCTGGTACAACATCTATCATTTGTTCTGTTATTATTTCTTTAGGTAATGATAATATTAATGTTAAACAAGAGAGATAACTCTACCTGTATAGCTGGTACAACATCTATCATTTGTTCTGTTATTATTTCTTTAGATAATATTAATGTTAAACAAGAGAGATAACTCTACCTGTATAGCTGGTACAACATCTATCATTTGTTCTGTTATTATTTCTTTAGGTAATGATAATATTAATGTTAAACAAGAGAGATAACTCTACCTGTATAGCTGGTACAACATCTATCATTTGTTCTGTTATTATTTCTTTAGGTAATGATAATATTAATGTTAAACAAGAGAGATAACTCTACCTGTATAGCTGGTACAACATCTATCATTTGTTCTGTTATTATTTCTTTAGGTAATGATAATATTAATGTTAAACAAGAGAGATAACTCTACCTGTATAGCTGGTACAACATCTATCATTTGTTCTGTTATTATTTCTTTAGGTAATGATAATATTAATGTTAAACAAGAGAGATAACTCTACCTGTATAGCTGGTACAACATCTATCATTTGTTCTGTTATTATTTCTTTAGGTAATGATAATATTAATGTTAAACAAGAGAGATAACTCTACCTGTATAGCTGGTACAACATCTATCATTTGTTCTGTTATTATTTCTTTAGGTAATGATAATATTAATGTTAAACAAGAGAGATAACTCTACCTGTATAGCTGGTACAACATCTATCATTTGTTCTGTTATTATTTCTTTAGGTAATGATAATATTAATGTTAAACAAGAGAGATAACTCTACCTGTATAGCTGGTACAACGTCTATCATTTGTTCTGTTATTATTTCTTTAGGTAATGATAATATTAATGTTAAACAAGAGGTAATGATAATATTAATGTTAAACAAGAGAGATAACTCTACCTGTATAGCTGGTACAACATCTATCATTTGTTCTGTTATTATTTCTTTAGGTAATGATAATATTAATGTTAAACAAGAGAGATAACTCTACCTGTATAGCTGGTACAACATCTATCATTTGTTCTGTTATTATTTCTTTAGGTAATGATAATATTAATGTTAAACAAGAGAGATAACTCTACCTGTATAGCTGGTACAACATCTATCATTTGTTCTGTTATTATTTCTTTAGGTAATGATAATATTAATGTTAAACAAGAGAGATAACTCTACCTGTATAGCTGGTACAACATCTATCATTTGTTCTGTTATTATTTCTTTAGGTAATGATAATATTAATGTTAAACAAGAGAGATAACTCTACCTGTATAGCTGGTACAACATCTATCATTTGTTCTGTTATTATTTCTTTAGGTAATGATAATATTAATGTTAAACAAGAGAGATAACTCTACCTGTATAGCTGGTACAACATCTATCATTTGTTCTGTTATTATTTCTTTAGGTAATGATAATATTAATGTTAAACAGGCTGCTAATAAATCATCTTGGTACTGTTTCATACGCACTAGTACCTATAATAAAACATGATTCATAAAAAAATGTTGTATAAAATTCTGCAACATATTTCTTTAGCATTGTAATACAATGTTTATCACATCTATCCATTGCTCCAACAACATGATATTCTTGTCATTAATGACTTAGACTAGCAAACTTGTCGAATTGAGCGATACAAATGTGTGACTTGAATATTCACATAAAATTTCAGGTAATTCCATAAGCAACACTTCTTTCTATGTACGATAGCATGCCAAGCAAGGTAAAATACACCCACAGGTAGCTATGTTTGGAAAAAAAAATCAAGTGCAATTTGGTCAAAATCTGCCAAAAACTGTGCCAAAAGTTATACACACTTTGCTCGAACAACCATTGTACTTACACAAAACTAACTCTCACACTTCTTTATCAAAATAGTCTAGATTAGATTCATACACAAGAGCTACTCTAATACGTTAATACTGTATCAAACAAGTACAACTTACCTCTTTTGAAAACTTTTTAATAAGTAAATAACACACAGCTTTCTGTTTCTCTTGTTCATTACATTCATCAGTTTCCATTAGACTTGCTGATTTGGTAGGAGAGGTAGGAGCAACACTCTACAAACAAAATTATTATGAAAAATTTACAAGCTTTAAACATCAACTTCAAGGTAGCATCTGCATAATTTCAATGAGGCGTGTTCAACATTTTTCGACCAATCATACCTTAGCTCAGAAACCAGAATATTTTAGCTTAGCTAATCAGTAATAGTGTCAAATAGCTCATCTTCAAATTTGAACTTTAAGTCCATGTATTCATAATTATACAGGTTTGAAAGTTTAAAATTTAGCAAGACTAAGCAAATTTTTTAGAAACATATATATTTACATAGAAATAGAAAGGGAAATTTTTAGCTCGAGGTATATTTTTAAAAGGGACAAAGCAATTTTCTAGTGCTTCAATTCATATTTTTACATGAAAATTTGAAGCTAAACTTACTTGGAAATACACCAGTTTATTTGAAATTTTCATACAGAGAGCTAATAACTTGTAAAAGCCACTGACTAATGGGTTCCTGGAAAGAAAATATGTAAAAAGTTGTTATGTCTCTGAAAATGAAATGTTTAATTTGTAATAATGAACAGGTAATGTCTATTTCACATCAAAATATACCTTTCAATTCTTTTCTCTGCCATTTTGAAACAAATTCTGATTAATTTCTCTGAATCACAAATGGGCAGAACTCAAACTATTAAAGGGATTGTAAAGAAATTTTCTAGCCTTTTCATGTGCATGAGATACATTTCTACCTTCTATTTGAGACATATATAAATTCCCACTAGGAATATAGTATTCTCTTTTAATAAATTTGTAAATACTTACTGTGTAGATAATAATATAATATTATGACTTAAAGTAAATATCCAATTCTCAAACTGATCTATATGTTTATTTGGTAGCAGTTCCCTGAAAACACGAAATCATACTTTCAATTAAAATTTTCAAATGTTCTTAAATTTTATTTAAAAAAATGAAATTCTTTTTATCGTTTTATAATGTAGCTAATACAAAGTCTCTTAAATAAAACAGCTTTTGCATTGGTGTAGTCCTATCATATAAAGCTTAGTTTTTGATGAATTTCAAGAATCACAGATGTCTGACTATCAGTGTCCCTAAAAAAAATATTTGATTTAAATTTCATTTTAAGATGGGTCATTCAGAAACATATTTCAGACATTCTTCATTATATGATTATTATAATGTGGATATACAAAAGTCATGGGCATTTGTTACACAATATTATTATAATGATAAACCATTTTGTTATTTGGTGTATAGAAATGCAATTATGACTAACCTACAGAAATCTACTAAATTAATGAAAACTTGAAAATCTTTAGGTTTACTGGCATGAACACCTGATGTAGGGTCTGCTGATACTTCATCTGTATCCATGGTTACATCACCACCACTTGTACTAGCTTCATCCATCTACATAATGTACGCATAAAGTAACAGGAAAAAAAGAAACATTCATATTTTACAAGGATAACAGCTTAGATTTTTGAGAATCTGGTCTACCAGTTTGTCCTAGGCCTAATCCTATTTATTTGAAGTACCATAATCAAGAAAATGACCCACTAAGCGACAGAGCATCAGTCTCATTGAATGTATTTTTTCTTATCTTCTTAAGCTATGTTTTATTATGTATGAATCCTTTTGACCAGTGTATGGGTTTTCGTCAATTTTTATTTTTTCAGCCAGATGATCAAACAGTGTAATACTTGTGTAATGAACTCCCTTTAAAGGGATGGTAGTGGTTTTCTAAACTTTGTATGTGTATCGGGGATACTGACAGCATCAATTTGCCCCATTCCAATTTCCATTCCAACTTCTGTGGTTCTTGATCAGATTCAGAATGGAAATCGGAATGACGAAAATTGATGCTATCAGTGTTCCTTATACACATACAAAGTTTAGAAAACCTCTTAACAACCCCTTTAATTATAAATTTTATTATATTTTCATCATTAGCTTTGCTTTCATCTCTTCATTATGACGTAAATATTTCAAAATACAAACTGTAAAAAGATGTAAATTTTCACTATGATTTATAATACAAACCTGTTCAGTGAGTTCTGTAGAGGTAGTTGAAGTTAAATCTAATTTGTTCAACACTTTTATTATTGAGTTCATCAATTCATTATATAAGGCATCAGTTAACTGTGTTCTTTCTTCTAGAGACACACCCATAGCACCAAATTCCTATCAAGACAAAACTAACCGATATAAGCATCAATTAATGAAACATATCTAAAGGCAATTTAAAGGAATATTCACTATTCATTCGATCAATAAAATTTAGTCTCAAAACCTGGATCCTGTAAATCTGAAGGCGAATTACACAAATTCAAGGACCAAATCGATCCTTTAAAATGCTGAACATTCCCCTTTAAGAGGTTTTTTATATATTTATGTACACACTCGTTGAAAGGGATTTAAAAGAGTATTTTACACTTCTGTACAGTACCGTGCAATATATATTCGTACTAAGAAATCGGTAGCCTTTTTCATCCCGGTTGTACCATATGTACCCCCTTCGTTCTACACGCTTCTTAAAATTTGCTAATTATACTCCTGGACACGTCCAACATTTCTGATACATAGGTGATGGTTTTCCCCCCTTTGAAATAATTTCCAAGCGATGTCAAAGTATGTAAGGTCGTAGAGCGATTTCAATGAAAACGCCATTTTGTACGAATATATATTGCACGGTACTGTATTTGGAAAACTTTTAACTTTTAAATTTCAGGAAAAAAGAAATAGAAGCCGCAAGTGTCCTAGCAACACATACAATTTGCATAAAAAAATAATAATAAAAATTGCATTAGGATTTCAAGTTATTCATTGCAGGTCTAGAGACCTGAATGATTGAACTACCATAAAGTATGGCAATATTTATAGGATCTGTAGCTTACTTTTTTCTGCAAAAAAGAACAGAAACTTTTAAAGCCAATGAGACAAAGTGAACATATTACTTTGAATTCAAAACTATTTACCTTTATTTTAGGACTATCTAATAAAAGATTCCAGATGTCTAAATAACTTTTATAAGAAATAGATTGTTTCTCAAAGTCAACATTATACAGTGTGTCATCATCTGTTTGTTCTGTTTCTAATACTATAGGATGAGAACATGTTCTTATAACACTCTGATACACTGAAATATTAAATATAGCACACTTAAATATTAAATATAGTACATTGAAATATTAAATATAGTACACTTAAATATCAAATATAGTACATTGAAATATTAAATATAGTACACTTAAATATCAAATATAGTACATTGAAATATTAAATATAGTACACTTAAATATCAAATATAGTACATTGAAATATTAAATATAGTTCACTTAAATATCAAATATAGTACATTGAAATATTAAATATAGTACACTTAAATATCAAATATAGTACATTGAAATATTAAATATAGTACACTTAAATATCAAATATAGTACATTGAAATATTAAATATAGTACACTTAAATATCAAATATAGTACATTGAAATATTAAATATAGTACACTTAAATATCAAATATAGTACATTGAAATATTAAATATAGTACACTTAAATATCAAATATAGTACACTTAAATATTAAATATAGTACACTGAAATATCAAATATAGTACACTGAAATATTAAATATAGTACACTTAAATATTAAATATTAAATATAGTACATTGAAATATCAAATATAGTACACTGAAATATTAAATATAGAACACTGAAATGTTAAATATGTCAATTAGCTTGGTACACTGAAATATCAAATATAGTACACTTAAATATTAAATATTAAATATAGTACACTGAAATATCAAATATAGTACACTGAAATATTAAATATAGAACACTGAAATGTTAAATATGTCAATTAGCTTGGTACATTGAAATATTAAATATAGACAATTCAGCTTGGTACACTGAAATATTAAATATAGACAATTAGCTTGGTACACTGAAATATTAAACATAGAACACTGAAATGTTAAATAATATGTCAATTATCTTGGTACACTGAAATATCAAATATAGTCAATTAGTTTGGTACACTGAAATATTAAATATAGAACACTGAAATGTTAAATATGTCAATTAGCTTGGTACACTGAAATATTAAATATAGACAATTAGCTTGGTACACTGAAATATCAAATATAGTCAATTAGATTGGTACACTGAAATATTAAATATAGACAATTAGCTTGGTACACTGAAATATTAAACATAGAACACTGAAATATTAAATATAGACAATTAGCTTGGTACACTAAAATATTAAATATAGTCAATTAGCTTGGTACACTAAAATATTAAATATAGTCAATTAGCTTGGTTCATTGAAATATTGGTTTTAAAATATACACGGTCAGAAATGATCTTCAACTTACCTACACCAGACAGGACTTGATTAAAAACAGAACCTTTTGACATTAAGGCTAACAAAACATGTATCACTGCCTTGGTGGCCATGAAATGCATCTTTTCATTAAGTAGAGGCATATTCTGTATTTGTATGACTAATAGATGTTCAACTATTGAGGCATAGGTCTCTGATACCTAGAAAATAATAAATTCAAAGACAGCTTGCCAGGCAAGGTAACGTAAGCCCACTGGCAGCTTTGTTTCAAAAGAACATGGAATTTGGAAAAAAATTCACCACGAACTGTGCCCAGTAAAGTGTGTACGACCTTGAAGTTAAACACCGCAATAACTCATATTGATCTCTGTTAAAAAACAAACGCGATAAAGGTTCCCTCATATTGCCAAATGAGAAAAATCTGACTTTGGCACTTCCACTTTGTAAAGTGCAAGCTGTCTGAAAGAAAGCTTTCATAAGAGGTATTCTTTTGTTACCCTAGGTACTAAAGAATGAGCATGACAGAAACTTGAATTACCTCATCAATTTCTTTAATAATATTAGCTATAGCATCTAAATAACTATGTAAACCATACATCTTATCTGGATTATCTACACCTTTCCTATAGAATAAATCATAGGTAAAGTTTATTTCAAGGATAGGAATAGGGATATATTATTCTCAACAACAAGAAAAAAAGATAACCTAAACAGGCTGAATATGTTAATTTACAAGCATTTTCGCACAAAGAATAGAACCTTAAAGGGATTGTAAAGAGGTTCTCTAAAAAAAAATGTATGTGTATTGATAACACTCATAGCATCTGTTTTCACCATTTCAATCAGTCGTCTGTGGTTCTAGCAATTTCACTTAAAACTTAAAACGTCACATCACCTCCTCAAAATATACTTATCATAGAAAGCTTTCTGTGATGTCATATTTACAATCCCTTTAATTTAGTTCACTCAGCAAAAATTTGCTAAATTATCAAAAACAAATTTGGTTTAACTGTAATAATTGAAGGTAGGTAGCTATTTCTTTCAATTTCATGCAATTCTTGCAATTTTGTCAAATCGTTGTTGTAAATAGCTAGCAATTGCTGCAATTTTTGCAATTTTGTCAATTATTGCAATTATTGCAAGGTAGGTAGCTATTTCTTTCAATTTCATGCAATTCTTGCAATTTTGTCAATTATTGCAATTATTGCAAGGTAGGTAGCTATTTCTTTCAATTTCTTGCAATTCTTGCAATTT